>VOMN01035398.1:0-30913 GCA_014899125.1 Orchestia grillus
GACGATTTGTCGGCCGGTGAAAGTGAGTGGTTTCTCCCCCCCCCTTCCCCAACTTAGCCTCGCAACCACTTCCCAAGCCCATAACATTCAGGCGCTAACTTTCAAGAATGCTGTGGGGACCACAAAAGTGTTATAAGCGCCATTTTAGAGATAAAAAGGTGGTTATACATGAATTTGTCATTCATTCATTTTTCATAACATTAGGGAGTGTATATACACGGTTCTGTAAAAATATGATTTTTCGCAGTTGAAAGTCTACTAAGTCTACTGTTTTAGTCGTACACAAATGACACAGAGCTCTGGGAATGATAGGGCATTTTAATCCGCATAGCGTGCTTTTTGCATAAATGTAGTTTATTCAGTTTAAAAAAAGTTATAGATCTCAGAGTGAAAAAAACTTGGAAACATATCCATTTTTGGAGAAAGATTTATGAAAAAAACGAATAATTGCTTTCTTCCAAAACTAAAAAAAAAGGTTATTGTACACACTGAGACGTATAAAATGAGATTTGTCCCATGTTTCTAGTGATAAAATTTTGGTTGTTTATCTAATTTAATTTTTTGGAAAGATAACGTTTTCTTTCGATGTCTCGTTTTCTTTCAAGAATTCGAAAATTTATCCTAAGCTGAATGTGTTCCTTTCAAGTTACATACGTGTGCCAAATTTGAAGGAAATTTAACCGAAGTAGGCAACGATCTCAAACCCTCGTCGTATCCTGTGCCGTACAAGTAGTCCGTCCCGTAGGGGAAGACCCAAGTCAAAAATGGGACGGTCTCCTTAAGGGAGCCATTTCGAGTAAGGGTCCTGGTTTCGGAAATAATTGTCAAGGTTGTGAAATTAGCAATATTTTCAACAGTTGCTGGTGTCGTCACGAAAGATTTAAATGCCAATGTAACTCCACACTATTTTCCGCTTTTGGCTAGCATAGAGTCACTGCCATTTGCGATGTTGTGCACTCTGTACATGTACGTTCGAGCATATTTGGACATCATATTGGTGGTGTTGATGGTAGTCTGGTTGCAGGTGGTGCTGGTGTTCCCCCGCCACGATGGTGTGTGCGAGGCCTGGCAGACGGCGTGTGGCAAGCGTGGCATGGAGGTCGCCACCGTGTCCTCACACGACCAGGTGAGTGCCGCTCCCGTCCACCCCTCCTAGTTCCGGCTGGGGCACAAAGGACGGACGATTTCGAAGGACTGAAAGGAAGTGTTTACCTAAATCAGGTTTTTTACTTCATTGCACTATTCAGTGTACATAACGAATAACCTATACGACGAGTGCAGGGCGTAGCAGTTATGTGTTTACACAGTATGGTTGATCATTAAGTGTTTATTAAGTCTCATATAATTAAATATTGCATAACTAATTAAAAAATACGTTAATATTGCTCGTTAAAAGCCTTGAAAACAAATTATACGATATTTAGTAAGCCCTTAACGAATGATTAAACTGTGGTAATGTTTTTTTACGACTCCTGGCATTTTTAAATAACATTATTACTCAACGTCAACATCGACCGTGACCATTCATGTTAATTAACGAAGGTTCATGATCGTTACTACCAATTGCATTCGCGACTACAATGTTCCTAGTATATCTACATATTTCTTGCATATCTACATGTTTCGAACATGTCGCGTTAGATTAGAAACATTTTTCTTGCGTAGCGAATTGATCTAAAGGTGAGAGGGATGAGATATCTTGAAAATATTTTAATTTGAATGATCCCAGCTTTAAGCTCACTATCAACGGGGAATTTAAAATGACCATAAGAAAAAAATTTGACGATGAACACTTGGAACGTTTTGAGGGTGAAACTCAGAATCGAACAATGAATTACAACAATAAATAAGAAAAATAATGGTACCATAATTTAAACTTGGATAGAGCTTAACCTATGCTAGAACCAGGTGTCCGAACACAACACTTATTAGGTCGGCCTTTATTTTGTAACGACTTGATAACTTGGTCATTACAGCGTTGAGCACGAGTTTAGGATGGCATTGAAAGTCACGTTGAGTTCTATGAGGGGTGATTTGGTGAAAATATGAATTGAGTCGCCATACTCCAGTAAACAGTTTAAAGAATTTGTATTTCTAATGATGGAGTTGATAATTTAGCCCGTTCTCTTATAGAAACTGTAGTACGTAATTCCTTCTTCTTTCTCACCCGAGTTCCAGTGTCTTGACAAACAGGCGAATACGAATTCTTATTCGTATTTATATTCGTTTTATCCGACGTATATGACTTTATTTAACTAGAGAAATTGTTCCTTTTAATTGTGGCCTATTTTTCTAGATTTTCCATGAAAATATAATAATTCTGAATTTTCCTTGATCTCGGTGGTCATTTCAGGCGATGAAGCAGGTGTTGTCCCAGCCGCCCCACCTCCTGGTCATGGACGGCCGGTCCTCTCGCTCGCTGGTCCCATGTAGCCTGGCCCGAGCCGTCAGGCACTCCCTCGGGGCCACCGCCCCCACCATCCTCACAGTCGTCAAAAAGAAGTAAGCCAAGATTTTTCTGCTAGACAACTGCTCGTTGGCTGTGGTCTGGTATTAACCCTCATTAGAAGGGGCTACTCTGTGTTTTCATTGTCCAAATCAAAGCGATAGGTTTGTGGCTGTGTCAGTATTGTTATGGCGATTGTAGCCATGGTTTAAAACTCCTCATCCTCTTGCAATGTGATCCATAAAGAGCAAAAGAGGGATCATTTAGTATGGGCTCAAGAGAACGAGGAATCTATGCTCGAGATTCCGCATAGGATCTCCTGCGCATAGAAACAGCAAGTTAAGAATGAAGACAAAAAAAGACACAGAAGAGAGGGTGAAGAGTGTGAAAATTGAAAGAAATAAGTGAGCTCAAAGAAGTCCTGAATACGTATCTATAGCTGAGGTAACCTAACAGCGCCCCCTTGGGGCTGCCATTCCTCATAGCATATGCTAGACAAACCCAACCCTAATGCCTATCATAGCCCCTCTGAGGTGTTCTGTGTCAGTAGCGAGCGATGCAAAATGCAGGGTGGACTGCTATGATAATAAGAATGTTCACTTCCACTTGCGCGGTGATGTTTAAGCAGAGTCGGAGGTGCAGGTATCAGGTGTTTATTGCGACTTTTTATTTATGTATAGCTATAACATAAGAGGATTTGAGATCCTGAAAAGTCGTGTGATTTTGATTGGTGTTCGATTTGACACGTTGAATGTACGCGCTTTGAGAATAAAGACTTGCCATCCGAACCAAGTAGTGGCTAGAACTTTAATGTACACTGGCATTAATATTTAAGACTTTCATATAGATATGCGCCATCCCATCACCATGAATCTCTTTCAGTGAAACGAATCCTTGTATTTTGGTTAAGGTTTTGAATTGAGTGACAATTGAAGTGCGTGTGAACTGAAAGCCTAAATCTTAGTCATGGTGGCTTTCTGAAACAGGCCGTCATGCGGAGGTTCTTTGTGGAAACTGGCCATTATGCGGAGGTTAATGAATGAATTCAGGATGGTGGACGTTTAGAGAAATTGAATGTTGGGATGGAATAGGAATATTGGACGAGTGTCAGATATAGCATCGATGTTTATTTCCTTTGAACCCTTAAGGTTTATAAATACAATAGACGCACATCGGCACCAGTCGTAAGAGAGAAGCACGGGGCCTCTGGGTAAAGCGTCCAAGCAGTGGTAAGAGGTAGAGTTCAAGGCACGAGGCGTTAAATTCCGCTGCAAGAAACAATTTGTGTACAAGTGTCATCGTTGTGTTCCATTTAAATTAGGTTCAAGCTAAGCGCTGCTATAGGAAAGAACATGAACGCCTTAGTTTTTGTCTTCGTTACCAATTGCCATCACGTTTCCCGCCGTGAAGTTCTCATTTTCAACAAAGCCATTATCAATAATTTCTTGAGTGTTATTCAAGAAAAAATCATCACAAAATATAGCTCGTTATGAATACGCTCATTAGGACTTTTGGTGAAGCTTTATTTATATACCAGCTCATTCAGCTTACGCGCAGTGAAACAGAAATTTCAAAATTCAGCAAAAATGTTGAAGTCATAGCTCTTCGCTTATAAGATTGATGCATGTGACATAGTCCGAATAAAAAATTTAGGGGAAAATAACTGTTCAATCAGCAAAAAGTGCAGCAGAAGTTTTTAATGGCGATGCAAATCATAACCACTGAGATGCAAATGCCACGTGATACGGAAGGCTCTTAGTTACACCACCACTCACGTCGACAGTCACATGGGCACTGGTTCATCGCTTGCAGAATTGCCGAA
This sequence comes from Orchestia grillus, assembly GCA_014899125.1. Lineage (NCBI taxonomy): Eukaryota > Metazoa > Arthropoda > Malacostraca > Amphipoda > Talitridae > Orchestia > Orchestia grillus. The sequence goes on from VOMN01035398.1 coordinate 4,269, forward strand.
TCTGGAGTTGAGCTTTGCATGGCCTCCTTTAAGAAGTCCTCGATTCTTTCATTTAGACACCAGTGTCGCGAAGCGGTAAAATAAATGCTGCGATTGCGAGGTGTAAGCGGAAACGATGTTTGAGGAGATGAAATGTAGCACGAGGCAGTGCAGATGTAGAGCCTGCATCATTGGCTATCTTGTCCCTGTGCTGATGTTTGGTCTGGCCCTCCCCTCTCATTCCCAATCCGGCCGCCGGGATGGGGGGCCAAAAAACAAGCGAGGGTGAACACCATCAATCCGTAAACGTCTATATGGATTTCAAAATCCGATCATAAAGAAGCTGCTAGTTTTTCGTATGAAGGTAAATGTAGCCTTATTGGCAAAATAATTTGGTCGCTGATGGTGAAGAGCTGCCTTGTCTCCTTATCAGTCGCGCTCAAAAATGTAACTAAAAGCAGAAAAATGTAACTCTGCCTCTGTGCTGCGCCCTGAGTAGTGCTCAGGCCTCCTCTCCGGGACGCTAGGGCGGAGTCTTGTTATAATTTACCAAACGCTTCGATGTTTTCCACGTTTCTTCGTGTTCGATTTCATAATGTTTTAGTGGTTCTATGATGATTGAAAATGAGTTTATTTTCAGTTTCAGCGAGAAGGAGAGCAGTTCTGTGGTCAGCTTACTGGAAAACGGAGTGAACAGGGTAAGTCGTCGGGGGAAATTCTTAGCAACGAGCACTGTTGAACACTTGCAGTGAGCGTCATGGCTACCTATTGGTCCCACATAAGTAGAACGCTGTTTTGAACATCGACAATACGTCATCAGCATGTCTCAGTCATAAAGTGTCGATGAGATACGAAGTGCCAACAGTTGGGGCCCAGCGCGCTCCAAAGTGTGCCGATGTAATCCATTTTCGGGTTCACTGGTTCGAGGTTTTCGGTTAGATTTTGCCGTACATTGCGTCGTGTTAAGCTTTCCCCGTTTCTCGAGGGGATAGGCAACGGTCCTTGCATAAAGCCTAAGCCTTTGTTACTTCTGCATAGCCTTCTTTGCCTCGGGTAGTTTGGGAGAGCAGGGCTTCCGCTGTTGTGTAATGACCACCTGACCTAATAAACGAAAAAATTACGAAGTCTCATTTCCTGTGATAACGCTCCCCTCGGACATATTTTTTTACCCTTGTGTTACCTAAATTCCTGGTGCCACTTAAAGGCCAAGGTGCCACCTAAATACCGTGGCACCGCATAATTACCCTGGTCTCGCATAATTACCCTGGTGCCGCATAATTGCCCTGGTGCCGCATAATTACCATTGTACCTCATAATTACCTCGGTGCATTATAATTTCACAGCTTGATAGCTTCACTGTTGCACCGCCAAACATCCGTCGTTCAATAAATTTTCACTTCGGCAAGAACGCAAATTTATTTGGAACCTAAAAGTGAAAAATTAAATTCTAATCATTTATGACAACGTTTTGGGACATATCTTATCATTTTGTTGGCGTAAACAATTACATAAATTCAAATACATGAACAAAATGTTACACATGAATTAGAACACAGAAAAAAAATACTTGAATCAGAATTGATTAACCAAAATTTTGTGGATTATAATACAGCAATAAAACGTGTTTAGAATTGCATTTTCCTCTTGAAGTTCTCTATCACACGTCGTATTGCAGCTGGTAAACGAGACGTGCAGCACTGCAGTGGTGTCTGCAGAGCTGCTGCAGCTGGAGCGGGGTGCCCTGCTGGCGCAGCTGCAGCAGCGCGCCCTTCAGGCAGTTTTCGCCGCCCTCGACTCCTGCAAGGACGCCGTGCACATAACGGACAGCACCCACAAGATACAGGTGCTTGTACCGTGCGACTGCTGCGTGACTGTGTTTTGCGTTGCCCAGTGAACAGGAAAGTTAAGTTTCCTCTTTCGGTGTTCGACTGTGTGTACGGCTGTAGAAGCGTGTTCACAGGTCACGTGTTGTGGGAACATCGATGGCAGCCATCTCAGCGTTCCCAGTGTCCAGAGTTCTGGTGAGCATGTGCTCTGGCAGATAAGTTTCTCTCACGCTGGCTGGTGATGTGGAACTTTTCATGCGCTGTGATTCTGTTCGATGAACGTTTTAGTCTATCAATTTATTTGCGGCAAACACGGCAACTTTAGTAACGCAAAGAAATTTTTCCGATATTTACAGAGGGTTCGTTGTCGTTTTGCTTGAAGCATTTACAATATCAAAGCATTTTTCTATTACCGTGCACGTAGCCGCGGGGATTACGGGTGGGTGCGTGGATGCTCGGGCGGACTTTGACGAATAAAATTATTTTATGTTCTTTTACGTAAGAGTTTAGACGATTTTCATCAGCCTCGTCTCCCTGCCCTCTGCTTGTTCTGTATTCCCGTCGCTGAGCGGTCACGCGTGCAAAGTCAACACGTTTTCGTGGTCATTTCAGATTTGTGACTGTCTCATGGGGGCTTCCCTCGAAATTCCTCGTAACCAAAAATCAAAATCCTACACACTACTCGAGTGTAGAAGTGGTTACCGGGTGGGCATAGCGTAACTATTATTACGCCCTGTTAATAAATGTGAGGGACTTGGAAGGTCGCCGCTTGTTGAGTGTCTTGCATCAGTTTTATTGGAATGCAGAATGTTTTTCAGCACATGGCTACAGAAAGAAAAGCAATATTATCGTAAAGTACAAAGAAGTACCTGGAGGTGCCGGGGATCGAACCCGGGACTTTTCTCATGCACAGAGAGGCAGAATCTTTCTGACGGCGCGGCTGTCGTGCCGTCCACCACCATGCCAGGTCGGATTGCCCTCTGCGGCAGCGCACGTCTGCCACGTGATTTTACACATCACATAAAGAAAAGGAAAGGTCTTTTATTCCGACGTCAGTCACATAGAACGCGTGTTACAAATTGAGTTTTCAAACAGTGTGATTACAACCTTAATGTGGAAATAACTTTGATAATCCTAACTTTGATTTTTAATTCACTGGCCGATCGTTCAGTGTGAAGTGATGATGAGTGTCAACAGGTAAACTAAACATGAAATTAATTGAGGAATTATGTGTAAATTGAAAAATTATGCATGGAACAATTATAAATTCGTTCCAAAGAATTGAATCTGCTACAAATTATTTAGGATGATGCGGCGCTAATTTAAATCAGAGTTGTGGTGAGTCAAAACTTCTCAAGATTTGCCTCTAGTTCCTGCAAAATATGCAGTATACAATCGTTGCATTGTAAGTTTCACTATTGTACTGTGCAAAGTTGTGCTGTTCGAAGTAACGAGTCGTAAGAGACCATGCGTGAAAGCATGTGTCGACAATTTGAAGTGAAATGAAACGCTCAAAATTAACCGAGGTTTGCCTTAATTTTCCTGGAAATTGCAGCGCTCATCATCACGGTTATAGTGCTCAAAATGTGACCATTGCAGCGTTCAACATCACGGTTATAGTGCTCAAAATGTGACTATTGCAGCGCTCAACGTGATGGTTGTAGCACTCAACACGGAGTTACAACGCTTAATTATACATATGACTACTTTTCAAAATTAAGAATAAGTTCGTGAAGCCATGTTTGTCTGTTGCTTATCTTCTTGTTTGAATTCAGTTGATGTAATTCTTGAACCTTTTATTTTATTTGCGTTCCTTATCTCCTGAACATGCCAGCGTTTCAGCTTTTTCAGGTTTTGATCTTCTAAAAATATTTATTTGCAAGTCTAGATCGCCTGATTATAATATTGCCCAGTTCCTGGTTACACGAACATATGTAATATCTTTCATTTTCATTTTATGACCCCTTCAACATAACTACCTCAACATAAAATCCATATTATGACCACCTCAACATAAAATCCATATTATGACCCCCTTAACATAAATTCCATATTATGACCACAACAACATGATATCTTCCATTTTATGACCCCTACAACATGATGACTTTCATTTTATGACCACCTGTCTTCAATTTTTAATTATTTAAATCCCGTGAATTTCAGGTCCTGACCACATGAACATTCTAGTTCTGAATTTGTGATCATTCGATCATATCTTATAGCCCCCTGCCGTGAACATAAAATCTTCCAGTCCCTGATCACCTAAACATGAAATCTCCCAGTTCCTTGCATCTGAACATAATATTCCTCAGTTCCTTGCCATCTGAACATAATATCCCTCAGCCCCTTGCCATCTGAACATAATATCCCTCAGTTCCTTCCTGCCCAAAGATGTTATGTTCGAGTTGTAGGCATGTAACCCCGTCGCCTCCCTGCAGTACATCAACAAGTCATGCGAGACTCTGCTGGGCTACACCGCGAGCGACGTGTTGGGGAGGAGCATCTGGGAGGTGCACGGCTCCGACAACCACCGTCAGGAAATTAAAAGCCACGAGCATAGAAAACAGCAGTTGCAGCAGCAGCAACAGTTGCAACAGCAGCAGCAACAGTTGCAACAGCAGCAGCAACAGCAAGAAGTGTCGAGCGAGTTGTGCAACCGTGGGTTTGACAGCAAACCTGAGCACATGAGCAAAACCTGGGATTCCAAAGGCGCGGACCTGGCCACACTCACCGAGACGAGCAACAACGGACACCGGCAACTCGAGCGCCAGGAGTCGAAGGTTGGTGGTCGCTCAGCCCTGGCGTCGTGGAGTTTGCTGGCGCGGAGATTCTGTCGTTCAGCTTAGTTTCAAACTTCAAGCTGAGGTTTGATAGCCGTTCTAATTTAATTGGTGCTGCTACCTTACTACTTTCAAATTTTCAAAATTGATTGCGTTCATCAGTCGCTCAAGTTTGCCATAACAGCCAATACTTGAGCCAAAAGGAGAGAAATAGATCGTGATTTGTTGTATTGACCGCTCAGTTAAGTGTTCGATGTGAAGTCAGGGACATTAACTGTTTTCAAACTCACCCCCTTTCGTATGCTTACAGTGCACCAATTTACCAAGTGAATCTTCCAATTTGTGTGTCCAAATTTAGTTTTTTTACATCAGGACAAAGTTCTACCATGCAGAGAATACTTAGGGACGGCATTTTCAGGAGAATAAACGGAAATGTTTACATGAATAATTTGTGTACTTAGTTACACTATTCAGAATGCTTATTAGAAAATGTTAAAATTGATCACGTAAGCAGTAATGAATCATAGATGACTTACTGTTGCTTTATCTAATAATCAGAAACATGGAATTTTCCAGTCCTTTCTGCCTCATTCTGGAGGTGCTGGACGCTCTTAAAATACCGACACAAAGTCTCCAGTTAAAGAATTCTTTCATTATCCGGTTTAAGGTGAGCCTGGACATCTCTGAGGCCATCAACCTGCAGCTGCGGAGGGGCAAGGAGTGGGAGGGCGTAGTCATGTGCCGCCGCAAGTCCGGAGACCTCGTCCAGCTGCCCTCGAAGGTCGTGCCTGTTCCCAGGTCTGTTGGGATCACAGGTCTTGGTGACTGATGTGTCAGTCAGGTGTGCTGGAATGACATAGGTCTGGGTATAGGTGACTGAAGTGTCAGTCAGGTATGCTGGAATGACATAGGTCTTGGAATAGGTGACTGAAGTGTCAGTCAGGTATGCTGGAATAACATAGGTCTTGGTATAGGTGACTGATGTGTCAGTCAGGTATGCTGGAATGACTTAGGTTCTGGGTATAGGTGACTGATGTGTCAGTCAGGTATGCCGGAATGACATAGGTCTAGGTATAGTGACCGGCAGGCATGCTGGAACTATATCTCCCATTGATGTTTGCTAGTAAGCGTTATGATACCTTTTCACAGAATGAGCTTAGTTTTGATACGGAGAAAGCTAACCTCATTTCAGCCTCTTCTCTTGAAGTGAGCCTAAGACTATCAGAATGATTGTGCGAGCTTCTGAAAAGGTGACAGTCTGATGAAGCAAGGTCAGGAGAATATGGGGGCCAAGACATTATTGGCCAAGCAAACCCTTATAGGAGACTGGAGGTCACTCCTGCCAAGTGACACACAGGGGTGAGGCAATCTCAGGGAGCGCGCGACTACCAGCGGCGCACTATGCACTTGGTGCGTTCAGTGTAGAAATTAATATTATTCGTGTGTATAACGTATTCTTAGAAATCATTGTAGTCCGTGTTCCATGCGCTCTGGAGGAGTAGCAGTAACAGGCACTGAATGTTTTTTTTCTCTTCTCCTTGGTTGAATAATTTATTCTTTTTTGTATATTTACTTTTTATTTTTTCCTTCTTATTTCATTTTATCTAGTTACTTATTTATGAGTGTGATGTACCTTTCTTTTCATTTTCAAACGATCACAAACACTGTTTACGTGACATACTTATGCTATCACATGCATTTGCGGAATATATGTAGTGACCATTGCGTGAATTGTGCGATAAGTGTTACTTCGTTTCGATGTACATATTCAGCATCAAATGAAAAAAATTATTATATTTTATTTTCAAGTTCACGCTCATTCGTTGTATCATAAAAAGTCGTCAATGTCAAAGTAGATTCTGTAGAATGACTGCGTTAGCTGCGTCATACGAGAGTTCGACTGTGCATAGAATGTGTATCAGGTGACAAAATCGATGTCAAGTCCTCGACCTCGGTGTGCGCGACAACCAATGTGCAGATGGTGTCATATGGTGCGATGTGATCACGAGATGGTAATTTCTCCGTCTGATGGCGTAGGACTTAGGTAGAAACCCAAAAATCGATCACTCGACTCATTCCCGTTGCCATTCTCTATTCTATTTTATTCCTGCAGTATGGGTTCTAGCATTGTTATGGTGTAGAATCACTCCTTTCCTGTTCATCAATGAAGGCTGTTTTTTCTGTAAATCTGTTATTAAAAATCTTGGCCATGCGCAATACATTTCAGCTGTTATTGCTCCTTGGTTATCTGACAGCTCAGTGAATAATTCCGTCCGTGTCACATGATACACTAAACAGAACCTTCATTGGGTGCAAGCCACTTTGTGTTTGTGAGATAGGCTTCGTTTTACGGCCCAGCTATTACCTTTTGCGCTTCATATTGCTATATAGGTTCCACTTTTCATCTCCAGTAACGATCCGATTTAGTAAGTGTTTGAAGTTGACGAGAACACAATGAAGCACAACAGTCTACACTCTGCGTGAGATTCTTTTCTTACAAATTATGTGGTACCCATTTTCCAGCCTTCGAGATCTTACCAAGCCTTTTCATGTCGCGACGGTTATATGTCTTACAAATTCTCCGTTTAGTTCCAGAGAGATAATGGTGATATTTTCAACAACAACAGCTGGGAATTTCTCAGGAACAAGCCCCTTTCGGTGTTCATCCTTTGGTTTATCCTTTGGACTGAAGTCATCCTGTTTGAAACGGGAAGACCAACTGCATATGGCCTCCCTCACTTCATAATTTTCATTTTTTTAGTTATTTTTCCTGCCGCACTTGCTGTATTTTCCTTCTCGAACTCGTAACATAAAACAAGCCGTATATGCTCTTTACTTCAACTAAATGTTTTAGGCCTAAGTTGTCAATTTTTACAGAAATGATTGTAAAATTTAATGGGATAAAGAAAGTTTGATGAGTAATATTTGTCAAAAAATAAGGTACTAAAAGCTAAATTAATTGAATAAGACTCTGAATTTATCTTTTAAAAATCACGGAGAACTTTTGTTACAACGTGTTTTAAGGTACTCGTGTTTTTTCAGTTAAATTGTGAATGGATTTGTTGGTGAAGTAGACTCGTGGTATTATGATTTACTTCTGTCTTTTTGAATTATCGTCTTTGAAATAAGAATGCGTACTGTAGAGCACGTTGTACCACATATAGCTCTGAAAATTTATGGACTTTCTCAAGCGACTTAAGCATATCTGCGCTGCATGCTTTAGCAGGAATATTACATAAATGCATTGGAGCGACCTTGTGCAATCCTCACTTTTCACTTTCATTACTGAAGGCCCAACGCCAAATTTTCACTACTGAGCTCGATCACAGCACATGATGAACAGCGCTGATGCTGTAGTCGCCGCGTTGTGATACTAACTGGTGATCTTGCTACTTGCGCCGGTTTGAGCTTTGATGCACACCGGGCACATTACATACTAATGAACTTGGTATGCTGAATCTAATCTTACAAAGATATCTATAACTTAACCAAATCTGTGATTATTTTTTCCTGATTGACTTATCTAAAATATCCCCTCAGAGGGTCTGGGATAGGCCGTAGGCAATAGGTCTAGGTTAGTGAGGTTTGTGTACCTTATGTTGTAGAGACAGGTGTCACCAAGGTACATTGTCAGGGTACCTCGGCTTAAGCTAGGCCTTCGAGATTTCTACCTTTCCTGCCCACTTTTCTTCTTTCCATTTTCATGCATTCTTTGTTGATTAGGTTTTCTTCCTCTTATTTTTTAACTTGCCTTTTCTATGCGCTGGGAATCATGTATGGGAACATACCTGTGCAAAGATTCAATGTTTTCTAATGTCCATTCGAAATGGTCTCTTTCTTTCGCGTTCTTAAGATCGTATTTCATGTCGCTTGGGATCCTCGAAGTAATTAATAATCTGATGTTATAATCTTTTGGAAAATGTGTATGGACTTAGTTGTATAATTTTGTAAGTGGAGAGAGATACGGAGAGAAATTTGCGTCCCATAACGATATCGGTTGAGTGTTTCTATTGACTCTCGATAAATTCAATACATTAAAATTAGTTTTCTACAAATAAATTCTAATTGATCGCGATTTAGTGTACTAAAAATGTTTGTTTTCCTATTCCGGAAGATATTTGCAAAATCATTTTGTTTTATTGATGTGCTCACCTAAAAGGGTAATATAACATGAACCATAAGGCAATGAATTATACATGTACCACTGCTGCCATTGTGTACCCCTTTATCTGTCTCTCCTGCGGAGGTGCTGGAGGTAGAGGTAGTGGTAGAGCTAGTGATGGTGGTCACTGAGCAGTGACGGGGGTGATGCTAGCAGCTCTTTGGGTTATCTCGCCCCTGCTAAATAACTTGTGCTTGAGGTAGGGCTCCAGAGTACTGATGGGTGTCTGATGACATAGGACTTAGATGGAAATGCAAGAAGGGTTACTTGGCTTCTTAGTGGCGCCACATTGTACTCTGTCACGTATTACCTCGCACCACCACACTGTGTACTGTCATGCACTACCTCTTGTCACCACACTGTACTGTCACGCGCTACCTCTCTCAGAAGAGCCAGCGGGAGCAGTTCGGCTGGACCCGAGTTCGTGGTGTACTGCAGTAGCAGCGGAGGGGCGGCGCCCCTGACTACGCACGGCACCGAGCGTCCTTCTGACGCCTCTTACCATGGCAGGGGTTCTGTAAAAAGCATACGGAAGACTTCTTACGACATCCGATCTCTCAACAGCGACGGTAAGACTCGCATTCTTTCCTGCTTCCTTGAGCCGTCTTTGTCTTGGCTTGGACTTGATCTGCTTTGGATTCGTGAACATCTTTGTCTTGAACTTCTAGTAGCTTTTGTTTGGACTTTCCTGTATATTCTGCATTTATATAATGTCTTTGATGAACTTCTGAACATATATAGCCCCAAGTTTCAACCCTCTGTCGTTGTGGAGTCTTGACCGTCTTTAGAAATTTGGAATTTCACGACAGTAGTTAATTCACGTCATTACTTCGCGTGAGCCCTTCTCTAATACTCTGCGTCGTCTTGAGTTTGTTTCTCTAATCGTGGTCCACCCTGAAATTCCGTGGATCTCCTGGTTTGCGACCCACGAAATTCTCGTTTAATGATGTATTCATTATTTTCCTTGACTTCATTATGTCAAAATTTTCTATTTTACGACTCCTTTACAGTCTCTGAATCTCACTCTTTGGGGAAAGTTCTTGTAATTGCAGTGCAAAGAAATGGACAAAGATGGTTGAATAAGTCATTTTCAGTATCATAATTTCTAATTTGACCATCTTGGCCCCTTTTATGTGTACTGTTTCTAAATCTTTTTGCATTGCATTGTTCCCGATTGCCAAACCTATTTTAATAACTATTGTTTTCTTCTTCGTCCATTGTATTTGTCTTATTCTTTCAAACTCTTTCAAAAAGAAAAAGAGCGTCAATCATTATTGTTAGATGCTTCCAAAATCTGTACTCATATTTCACTTATATTCTTCTTGACAGAAAGAACTTGAATGTCTTCTGTGTCCTTTCCGAAAGCCAAACTTCATTCCAAAATTTTTCGTAGAATTTCAAAATTCGCGGTTGAAATTCTTCTGGGATATGTACTCTTAATGTCAAATATCGATAACCTGCTTACGGTTTGAAGGAATTATAGAAGAAAGAACTTAACAGAGGACTAACTCTGATTTCTTAAACGTGACAGTAATTTTCAGATGATGTTTTCAAAACTTTCTATATCGTATGACACATGATTACGTCAAAACTTTATGGTCAACTAGACTTAAAGTTGCCGCAACAGATGGTCCAGCTAATCCTGACGTGACTCGTGCCATCCTTACGTATAATTCGAACAACTCGTTCAGGATTTCGGGTAACTCCAGTACATGATTATTTCTAGTAACTTTAATATATAATTCGAGCAGTATAAGTTTATGACTCTAACTGCAGTATATTATTCGAGTAACTCGAGCATAAAATTCGAGTAATTTAAACCTCATGGTCAAGTTTGTGTTGTTTCATGACGCGCAGTGCTCACTACAAAATTCGTTGAGACGGTGTCACTGCCTCGTTGTCTCTCCGCCCTTAGAATGGGGGCCACGTGGCCAATGTGGTGGGTGAGCTTTCTCCCGTAACGGGTACACAGTGCGGTCAAACTTGGAGATCTCATCCGCTTAGTTTATAGAATTGGGAGTGCGCGTCATTTTCGATCAAATTTAGGAGAGGCAATCATACTACGTTCTTATGCAAAAAACGTTCGTATTTCTTATGTAAAAAACGTTCTTACTTCATATTTCTCGAACGATTCGTAGCAAAAAAGGTTTTGCGGCAGCCCTGCACCTCTGAACGTAAACCACTTAGTCTCTCCAGCACTCGCTGCGCTTGTTACTCGGGCATAATTCTCTGTTATACGATCTTAAAGGCTAGCTAGCATGATCGGCGATCACTTCTGCTACTCCTACAGTAGCCCGAGGAAGCTGTGAATCACGGAAAATTTTTCCTTGAAACTCCCAAAAGCATACGATAGATTTGTTCTGATTGATACTTTTGAATCAATGGCTTTGTTTAGGACTGTCAATTCTATTTTATTTTTATTCTTTTTTATCAGGAGAAAATTTCTTGTTCTGTACTTCTACAAATTCATCCTTCTCACACTTTCGTCCGATCTAACTTGTCACTTTCATTCACTGTAAATGATGCGTGAAATATGCCAAGTTAGCTCGTTTATCATAATACAGAGAACAAGTCCCCCCGTTTCACATTTTTTACGCCTAAAATTCTGTAATTTGACCCGCTGAGTAACTTATTCCCATGCGAAGATGTTCGTTCAAATTTTCCGTTCAACTTGATCTTTTGGCATCTTGCCCAAATTAGAAAGTTTGCTTTGACGTGTCCATCATTTTTGGCTCGTTACAAGCAGATGATAACGTCTCTTTGTACGACTTACGTTTTTATATTGGCTCTCCCACTGTAGTTATGTCGATAAAACTAGGACTAGAATTTATTGGCAGCGCTAGACATGTCAGCTCTACATAATATGAAAATTACTAACTGCCGCCCGCTTTGCGTTAATGAAGTGTTATGAGTAGTGTTATAATACAAGTGACGTCTTGTACATAATAACGTAGCCGAGCATCAGCTGTATGATTTTTTTTGTACAAATTCTTCGTTTGGTGATTTGCTCCTTAACATTTTCCAAGTACGAAGTGGCATACTACAATTGTAAATTTTGGATTTTTTACGTGGGAAATATAATTTTCTCCTCAATATTTTAAGGAATAGAAACAATGTGTTGTCTCTACAACGTCATTGACTGACTTAGGCATTACTTCAGAACGCGCTGACGCGTGGGCACCTTGAAGGTGGACTTGGGAAGATAAGAAACTTCATTCCAACCGTTGTAACGTGCAGGCAACGTACAGACTTGGTTTAAAATTCTTTCTGGTTACTAAGAGGGCATTAGAGTGCAGTGGGGGCGGTAGGGCTTAGCACCATTTTTCTGAAGGAAGCACGTCGAGACTACATGAAAATCACCTTAGCTCACGCCCGGTATTGAACCAGGGACCTCCTCGATAGCAGAGTAGGGCGCTAACCACTGCGCCGCTGAGCCCCGTGAACTGAAGGGAGGTGTGCTGTTGGCACTCTGAGGAACGCTTGGTAGGCGCTCTCGGTTACGGGCAGTTTCTCGTGCCCACTTTGCTTCTTTCAATATTCTCATTTTCTCCGCTATCTATTCTTTATATTTTCTTCCTCATCATTCTTAACTTATTTCTATACGTAGTGGATCCTATGTGGGAACACACCTTCTGCATAGATTTCACGTTCTCCGTAGACCATACTTAATATGCCCTTCTCTTTGCTCTTTTTAAATCCCATATCATGTGGATAGGAAGTTTTCTCCTCATTAATAATCTAATCTCTCGGACCGTCACTCGGGGTCATGGCTGATCATTACATCATAAAAGGCAGCTTGCCTCTATTTCTCGGTTACACACAGCTGTTACCAAAGAACATGACTCCTTCAAATTTCTTGGATTATTTAATCCGAAGGTTAAAATGAAGAATTACATTTTGTTATTTATTCTCTTCGTTGGCTCAAACTTCTCGATGATGAGGCATTAACGATATTGATTCATTACTAAAATTTTTTTTTTGCTTCTTCATCCGCCACTTTCATATGCTGATGTGTGACTTTCAGTTTTGTTTTGCTGTTTTCCGTCTGGGATCGTGAGACTTGAACGAAAACGTTGGCTTGACCGAACGTTTCTTGGCTTCCAGCTTTCTTTGTTGCAAGTTGACCGCTTTTAATGTCCTGCTTCGTGGATATCGCCCTTCGTTACGATATGCCAACAGATTATCACACTAAAGGCGTCACGAAGCTCAGTCGACTTTGTTTCAATGATCTTAGAGAATTGATATCAATATTTTGAGGACTCGAGCATCTTTCAAAGTTAATGTCAGCATTTGATCCCCGTACAGTTGATCCCTATCAATGCAGTGGCCATGATGCCCGCTTCTCCGAGTTGAGGCATTACAACCGTCTTTGTTGCCGGTGCTTTGCCTACTTCCCTTCTGTCTCACCTGGTCGTGCAATCTAAACTTCGAGACAGTGACTTTTTTCCCTCTCCTTTTTATGAAAATCTCAGTTTCATGGAAATGCAGCTGAAGGCATTTATCACTTGTACATTAGGAATGAATTAACATTGGTTATCTTGAAACTCATTTGTGTGTGGAGGCGGGGGAGACAAGTTGAGACAGAGGAAGGCTGTGTGGGCCGCTGCTTTCCAAATAGTTCATCACATTCCTACGGAAAGTTGTCACATTTTCGAGTGGACTCTTCCATAATACCTCATTCGCGTGTAGTGGTAGCATTTTTTAGCATTGCTCTGACGCAACCCTAGCTTTCTTATGCAATTTTTTGCAGAGTCGTTGCTAGGTGATTCTGTTAACCCTCTCTCTCACAACATATCACGTATGACAAGTATGAAATTAGCGCGTCTGAACAGAAAATGGAGTACGGGACCTGTTTTGTCTGCCGTGACGGCAAGCGAACAAGACCTTCCCTCAAGTGTACTCATGTTTTCGTTGTGGGATGTATTAATTAAGATATTAGGTATTACCTCATATCTAAATGCCAATTCATTTTTGTCAAGATGTTTTTCAGCTCAGTCACAATGTGTTAAAAAAACAAAAGTTAATAATAGGTTTACACTCGCAGTTTTGTCGTACCAGTCGGTACATGGGCCTTTTATTCCCGAGATACAGTCTCGTAAAGTTGCTTCCTACTTGCCTCACTCGTGGGAGCTGTTGTCATTCCTAGCCTCCCCGTTGGGAATGTAACAGTGTTGGTGTAGCAGAATTAATGCATTTCAAATCAAGGAAAGACCCTGACAGTACCTGGACGTGGTGGTGCAATTGACTTTGAAGAATATGTTGGTGCGCTACCAGGGGGCACATGGCGCTCCCGTATGTTGTGTACCTGGTTGAAAATAAATCCAACTTAGTAGCTAATCGTATGCCAGTGTATGCTTGTCATTGAGTAAATATTCTTTAATAGGGTGCAGTGAAAGATCCAGTTTAAATAGCTACTTATTCATTTGCCTACTTTCATTCTGCAATAAATCCTGAAGACTTAACTAATGTATCTAAATAGCGAAATAACTATTTTACCCATTCTGATACATCGATAGTGCATCCAGGAACTTGGCGTATTTTCCCAACCATCAAAATATCTTCAATAATCATTCTGCTACATATGCATTGCGTCCTACGAAAAAGGAAACCGAAATGAAAATATAATTCAAAAACTATTTGCTACATTTTTATTGTTTCGACCAGATTCTTTGTTGAATGCTTTCAACAAATGCTATACGATTTGATACAAAATCTTTAGTATAATCTAGTGACCCTCAAAACATTGAAGAACTGAAAGGAAGAATCACCCACGAATTCAATGTATTAAATTATGATCCACAGTTAATCAAACAAGTAGTTTCACCAAAGCAATTAAAAGCTCAAAATTGCGCTGCCGGAAATAGACGACATGTGGAAGGAAATGGAGCTTAAAACATGTTCACAATATCTTTAACAAAATCGTTTTGCTACATAGTAGTTGTGAGGATTTCTTTTCTAAAACTCAAAATGAAGTTAAATTGTGGCGTGGACATTTCATTGTTTGACTCTCCTGCGCAAACATGTTTCTTAGAGCTTTCAGTAGAGTAATTACGGGTAAATATTTTTAAAGATATTTTATCAAATTGTATAGCATTTGTTGAAAAGCGTTCTACGAAGAATGTGGTCGAAACAATAAAAATACAGCAAATTGTTTTTGAATTATATTATTTTTATTTACGGTTCCGTGTCTCGTGGAACACTCCGTATAGAATATTCTGAAGACTTAGCCTATTCTCTCAAGTGTGCTCACGAACAAATGTCTGCAGACGAAGACGAAGCTGGGTCTCAGCGTCCCATAACAACACTGGAAAATGTCATACATACATCAGAAAATGACTATTATGAAATTTGGAGTTGCAATGCGTGATAATTTAGTTTATGTTTTCCTTGTTGGAAGATTTGAATGCCAATTGGTCTTTTTGGTATTGGTCATTGGCTTAAACACATTTTAGTGCTGACGTCGGGTTCATTATAATTCTGCCTTTTTAATTGGTCAGTATTCTGAATAAATACTTTCGTTACCTAATGGTTACATCTCTTTAAGACTAAATTTACCGTAGTGTAATACTATTACGCCCACTTCTTGGTCTATGAACAGTTCATAATATTAATACAAAGAGTCACTAGCATCTCGTGAGGTGAGCAGTATTGGCGCACACGGTATGTAATGGTGTACGGAGTAACTCATTAATGGTGGTAGCACACGACGTAAAGTGAAGGGTTTCCCTCCCGTGTGAATGACGCGAGCGCGGACACCGCAGGGTTCTGTGTAGCGGGAGAGGATGACGACCCAACTTTGCGCCCTATACTCAGCGCCCCCGTCGACAAAGACATCTTCACCTTCAACCCAAAAGCTCCTGTTCTTAGGGACGGATATTTCCAGGGTATGTTGCGACCTTTCTTAGACGTACCCCGCCCTTTTTTCCCCTCCTCTTGATCGCTCCCGCTGTTCTTAGTTTTCTCTTTCCTGTTCTTTCCATGTCGTGCCTCCAAAAGTGTCTGCGTTTTGAGCAGAGGTCAAATTCAGGGTCACTGAAGTGTTGCTGAAGACCGACTTGTTCAGGCTCATAGATCAACGCTTTAGTTTTTGACGTTTAAATAGACTATGGTGAAAATTTTCTTGACCTTCAATACTTAATTATCGGCGAAAGTTTGCGCGACGGTTATTTTTAATTTCGTGAATACGAATTATCTTGTTCAATTCATATTTAAAATGAGCGTGTACTTTGAAGTCGAAATAAAGTTAAAGATTTCTTGAGAAAGATCGCTGGAGATTTTAGATTAGGGTAGCCTTGAATTTCTTTCTTGCATGAATTTGCATTATTTTTCGCAAATTTTCACCTCTGCTCAGACGGTCTGTGTTTTATAATCAATGGTTGGTGTGTGTAGATGTACGCTCAGTCTCCGCTGTCTGTCGTGTTTGTACTTGAATTTCTGTAGATGTTGACTCATGTACCGTTTGTCGCCCGTTTCCCTTCTTGTAGGGGTAGTTTGCAGCTGCCTGACGTGTGGATGTTTCATTATCTATTTGTCTCGTGTCGAAACATCTTGGAACTTGATGAACAACTATGGAGGCAAAACTCTCCTTGATCCAAATTTAAAAATTCATAAGTGTTGAAGTGTAACTGTTGTCGTAGTTCGTTGTTTAACGCAAGTAATTGCACTTCAGGACATAGCACTTGGGAGCTGCGCTAAAAATTTTGCGTGGAATCCAAAATTCATCGTGGAGTAGGACACGGACTGTTGCTCAAGCTGTAATTAGTTGTCTTACCTCCATTTTGGGCTCCTCGTATTCCCTGAAATGTATCGCTTTATAATACACACACTCTTGTTGCGGATGTTTGGGTTAAAAGTTTCTCTCATATTTTCAATTATATTTTCTCTCACAAGTTCTATTTACCGGAATAGGACTGCTCCTATTCAACTACTTGTACGAGTATTTTTTGTTTATCGTTCTTAATGAGGGATATGAATTTCTGTACATGGACTACATGTTGAATCCACTGGAGACGAACGCGTGTCTTGACACTGCCGAACTTTGTCTCGCTTAGACTTCCTTGGTCCTGCTGGCTTGGCTGAAGTGCATCCCAAGTTTTGAGTCTCTAGTTTTTTCGAGAAGCTTTGCATTGAAAGCCGTATTATTTTTACTTCAAACTATTTCGTAGACTTGCTACAAAAGCGTTCCTTGGATGCAGAACATCGTGAAGCTTAAGAAATCATATGGGCGACTAACTTGACTTTGGTGGACTTCTATTACTTTGACTTCATTTCTGGTGGCTTTTCTTCTGTTTTTTTCCCTCAATGTTCAGTGCATTTTGTCCGTAGAAAAGACCCGTGAGTGCTTGTTGGACTCGAGGGTTACCAATAAACAACACTTGAGCTCCATGGCGTACTGGTTAGCGTAATGGCCTCTCAGCCGGGACGTTCAGGGTTCGATCCCGGCTCAGGCAAGATATTTCGCGTAACCAAGGAGTACTTCCCTTGGGAAAGGAAGCTTCAACCACACATTCCTCACCACGCCAGTAGCTGTAAGGCATTAAAAACCTAACGGTAAAACGTGTTGGAATTAATAAAGGTTCTTCTCTCGGCTGTCTCGCCCGCTTGAGCGTGTATGGCCACGAGAAGCTGTTGTTGCCTTTTTTTTTCTAGGCAGTCACTGTCTACTGTGTACTTTGTTTGTACTAGGTAGACACTGTCTGCTGTGTATTTGAGGTTGTTGATAGTGTGATAGTGTCTTTTCTGGTAAGGTTTGCATCAGTTTCCGCCGCACGTTAGCATGTAAGCAATCGAAACGCAGTAAGGTGATGTATGGCGTCGAGTCAGAATAAATTAAAAACAGTAATTTTGATATAAGGTTACCCCTTCGCCAGTAATTTGAGCAAAGTAGCTAACTTAGATTACTATAGGTATTTTGTTTCTGTATTGCTTAAAATTTTCAAACACTGAATTCGAAAAGTTGCTCATTTTATCAATGGTGATGCACGTTGACATGGTTAGCAGATCACGAAGGAGTCCTGTGGAGCATAGTTCGGTTATTTTTCAAAGGTTTTATCGGCTTCCGGAAGTCGATTTTTATTGGACTTGTACAGTGTGGTACCATAATTTTCCTAAACGTTGCATAATTATAGTTTAACCTTGACATTTCCTGTCGAATAGATTGTGGTAAGTTGTGGATTGAACATCGTCACTATCACAAAACCGCAAAATGGCATCACGATTGCCTCTCCACGTGAGCAGTTTGGGAGGGTATGCGTTATTTTAATTTTATTCACCTCATTTCAACACTCATTCCTGAACGGATTGACAACAATAAGTACAAACTAGCAGCAACGTGTGAATATGTTAATTATTTAAGTTACCAAGTTAATTTGAGCGGCTGTTCGAAGTGAAATTAGAGGTCTACTTTCATTTTATGAACTTAAACTTGAAATGAAGGCCGTCATCAGTCGGGGCCTTTGTTACGGCCGGTAGATTCCCTCCAGAAATCACACATCCTACCAATAGGGGGCCTCCTAGTGTACAGGACGGGAACGCTGCGCTATGCCTCGGCATTTGTAGGGGACATGTCCGACCATCTTGATGTTCTTGCATGCTGTGAATCCCCTACTTGAAACATTCGTTTAAAACACTGATTTTTTCAGCATGCATCACTTTGATGTGTGTTCACAGGACTTAGTCTGTGAGCGTCGATAGTCATAAGATTGCTTATAGAAGTTTCACGTTTACATTACGCCCTGCTTGTATCAATTGTATACATTGTAGTACTTCATTGTAACAAGGTTCGTGATAAAATACCTCAATGAAGATGCTGATGCGGGGTATTCTGTGCTGAACACCTAAAAAGATATTTATGCGTTGTGCAGGGTGGGGCAGAACCGACTGAGCAGTTTGTCCTCCGGCCNTTGTCCTCCGGCCATTTGCAGGACGAGACTTGTGAGCTAATCTGTAGACTTGAGAGCTAATTTTATCCTCTGGCCATATGCAGGACGGGACTTTAGAGCTAACCTAACCTAAACTGCTCAGTCGGTTCTGCCCCACCCTGTATTATGGCTTCCTGGATAAGTCCTTGTTTTGTTAGCATTTAAGAACGCGCTGTTGTGGTAAGAGTGTGGTTTCTAGACCAAATTAGTGCCACCTTCAGCTAACTTTCAGTCGTAATTTGTTTGCATTGTCGTGCGGAACTTAATGCAAACAACTCAAGCCGAACTTACTCTCATCGTTCATTTTTTTCATAACTTGACAAAACCCGTCAGTCGGAGGCATTCCAGCCCCTAATTGTAGGTTGCACTGAGACCGTCTGGCATCATCAATACTGCCATGGAAAAAACAGAAAAATACTGCCGTGTCTTCAGCGCCTAACGTCTGCGTCGACGGGGGAATTGACGAGGAGTGTATTGTCTAATTTTGCAGTCACGGAGTTGGGTGACACGTGTTGCCCTCAAGTTGAAGTGAGAGATTCTGGGCTCCTCGAACGCTGTTGGTTCCTTACCTACATTTTCCTTCATTTTCAATGTCATGCATAGAAAATGAACCGAATTTTTATATTTTCTTTTCATTGACCTCTTACTACACCGCACAGGTTTGTCCTTGTGCTAATATTCACTTTCATAATTCTTCGAAAGCGTTTACTTTTCTTGTTACACAGCTAATTTTAGACCGTTCGTGTTGTAGTATTACTTTTATGGTGTAGCTTTATATTTTGGACTGTAGCTTATATGTTTATCTGCCGTTTTCAGTGAGACGGAGGGAGAGAACATGTGTAACGTTCAATGGACGAGTGACATAAGCGTAGGTTTTCCACTGTCAAACGTAGTGCAATCTTTGACTTTACGTGCCTTGGAGATGCGTACTGTCCTTGTTGAAACTCGTTGTTGAACGGCTGCGATGAGAAAACTGTATACTCTGAAAACTAAAATGAACCTTAGTGTGGCTTTATGTTGTTAAATACGAGGAGCTTAGATATACCTTTCTGCATTACATGGACTCAAAAATGAGTTTTCATTTCTTCACTTTCATAAGAGCTCAAATGATTTCATGCGAGCTTTCTCTCGTTAGGTCACTAACTCACACCAGCACATGAAAGCAGCGCGTGAAATCTATTTGATGTACTAGCCTGCGCCGTGTCTCCACTGTTGACTGCTGGAGTGGCTACGAGGTGGAAACTCGTACCCGAGGTGCGGCTCGGCAGGGCTACTTGAAGCGCATCGTACATGATGCCGTGATTAGTTTATTCTATCATTTTAAAGCTCAAACTAGAGAAACAAGCCCTTTCGTCCGTAGATCTCAGTGTCAGTGCTTAACTTGCACGTATTAATGAGTACGCTGTGCTTCGAATAAAGGTGCAGTTTTGTGCATTGTGTTTCTTTTGTTGTTATGATATTCGCTCCCAGTCGTTGCTGGCGTGTTCTACCCATTGATAATTTGTACATAAATCGTCTCACGCAATTGCGACCTGAAATTTTATGAGTGATCTAAGTTTTTATTTTTTATTGTGAATTTTTTTTTTCTGAGATTATGACCAACTACTGATTGTTTTGGATTTGGGTATTGGGTTGTCAGGCGTGGTGTAGCGAGTCAGCGACTCGAGTTGTCGGTCGTGATGCTGTGCTGCAGGCCGCCCTACTTGCCCCACTGGTGACTCTGAGCGTGTAGTTTAGAAACCTCGAAAATTAAATCGGGTATCACAAAAAGGAAGATTCAAACAGGACACGCCTAGAGCAACGGCACTAGGCGTGTCCTGTTTGAATCTTCCTTTTTATAGAACGTTCCAACGGGGTATCAAATCTGGAATTTCTGACAAGGAGGCAAATTTGTGCAAACTTGATTGCACCATTGGTGCCCGATTGGTGATAGCCAGCGTGCATTTTATTATCACGATTGAGAAAGTATTTCGCCGAGAATACTTTTCAATGTTTCTAATTTTTTTACCTAAAAAACTCTAAACTTGAAAGTTAAAGATTATGTGTAGTTGACTCTTTGACTACGATTCACCATGCAGGAAAAATTTCCTATCTATTAGTATCTCCGCTGTGAATTTAAAAATGAAGGGTTTCATTTTCAGAAATTTGGTTATCCTGTCAATTTTCCTTTTAATCTAACGTAGTATATTCGAGCAATGAACACTAATTTCATGAAAACCTGAAAATTTGTTTTCGTGTATGTTAGTGGTTTGGTCACGTTAGGTTAATTAAGTTAGATGATTGTGTATAACATACATGCCCCATGTCGCAGTCTATGCGATTAAATTCTCCCGAAGTAGTCATATTTAATTATTCACTTTGAAATCCGAACGAATAAAGTCCCATTAGCTAGTGCAGCTGTAAAGATTTTCTAATGTTCGAATATCTTATTGCTTTTTATCATTGCGAATGTAACCATCCTCTTGAGTGACTGATGGCTTCAGTAGGGGGAAAGCACGGATCAAAATGGAACATGATATCCCCCGAAGATACTTTCTCAAATTTCATTGAAGGATTTATTTTTCATAGTTACTTATCAATAAAAATTTGTGTATTTTGGACAAAAAAAATACCGACTAATTTTACTAGATGACTAAAACAAACCTTGTTCTCTTTTAGAAACTAAAACAATAATTTCGAGTTGCTCGTGAGATTGGAGGTGAGGCCTAATGCGCTGGCACGAGCTGCACAACCTCAACCGTTTGGTGGTTCCATTTGGAAATGTGTTTGGCTGCATTGGTGACCCCTTGAAATATGTATCTATCGAGATTCAAGTGCTTAAATTAAAACATAACACTCAATATAGAATTGCCAAGTGTAGAATGTAATTATGAATGGGTCACTGCTTTTAAAAATCGATGTTCTTAGACATTGTTTGCTTGCACCGCAATCGACCCCCGGGATGAGTGTCCCTATTTTAGTTTACGTTTTCTTTTCATTTTTATTTATATTCTTCGATATGCGTGGGCTCCCTTATCATGTGTAAAACTGGGTATATTAGGTTATCCAGAAAGCATTGAATTTTATGCACAAAAAGAGTTAAACTGTACTTTGAAGGGCGTTCAAGTCGTCTACACGTTGTGATGTTTGGGCTCTTTTCAGTGTTGGTCTGCAAAACATCCGTGTCTAATATTGAAGATCCTGCTCTGCGATAGTCATGCTTCTCAGTTTTTGCGTCTTAGCATTTCCACCTTTTCTGGAACCACTCATATCCATTTTTACTGTCGAACAAGAGTATTTGATAATAAAGACCAATAACATTTAGTCATAAACAAAGTAGATACATATTAAAAATACTGAAGTATTATCGGTGAAACGCACTGTAAGTTTGTCCCATGGCTCAATGAATATTTACCATAAAATCGTTCTGAACTTTGCAGACAACCTATTACGCAGGATCTCGGTCTCCAGTCTCGCACCATAGAAAATACTTTACGTACGAGATTATAAATTAAGTTATTTGTAACGCCTATTTGATTGAATTTATCTTAGATTGCTCTGATAGTGTGTGCAGGTTATGCTTTTAATGGGAACTAATTTTGAGAGCCCTGTTATTAAGCAGCTTGTTCCTGTTAAAGCTGAACGAGTTCACCAAACGAATTTTTTTAATAGGCTATTGAATATTCTTTTTGGATATGATTGTTTATTACTAGATGTTCTAATTAGAATTCGTGGTATTTAAATTTGTGTTTCGTGGCATTCGTGCCAATGAAAATCGTCATAATTAGAAGCGTTGCCTATATTTTGTTTGCATCTCTTCAAAGCACAGGAAACAGGGATTCAGCGACCTCGTACCATCTTCTTATTTAAACCGCATGCCGTGGTCTATTTAGGGCCTGTTTGAATTTAGACATATCTGTAGTGAACAATCGACTTGTGCCGTAAATGTTTGAACTGACTAGTGATAGCAGATGCAAATGTCCAACACAGTACTAGGTTAAATGATTTTCGCCTATCCCTGCTTGTTTATGTGTCGGTATTAGCAATAAATTTCCATTTTCTAAGCAACGCCTCTCTTTCACTCCTTGCTCATGCTACAGTTCGGTGCAACACCAGCCTTCGATTAAATTTGACTCGTTCACGTTTTCCCATGTATTTGTGATATTCATAACAAAGCGCCTTTCAATTATGATTTTCTTAAAGGCCCAGCGATGTTTCTTGGCCGGTCGGCAGCAGTCACACCTCGTTGTGACACCCGTCTTCAAACACAAATTTTACGCATTCATGTCTTCCTTGGGTTGCGATATTCTTCATTTAGCGTCCTCCAAAGATGATTTTCTCGAGAGCTCAGCCACATTTTCTGCCACGCAGGCAGCAGCCACAACCCTGCGCGACGTCAGTCTCTGGCGAAACTCCACACGCTGACCATTGAGGCCCCGATCACTAGGGTCATTAGCATCATCACGGCGGCACAAGAGAACTCGCCCGTCTACGTGTCGCAGGCTCTTGAAAAGGTTCTTGAGATCTTGAGGTCCAAAGAACTTTATTCTCCACAGCTCGTACCTAATACAGAAGCCCCCAAGCCTGTTCCGGCTGACCCAGTTGCGACTGACCTGTTAGGAGCTTTGTTGTCGGTAAGTACCTAGAACCTATTGTTCCCTAGTCTTTATTATGTCCAAGTACGTTGTTCATGTTAACCCTTTACGGGCTGAGTATACAGTGGGTGCTAGAAATATCCGACACATAGTCAAACGTTCCGCCCAAATAACTCAATCTTCGTCTCCTCTGGGGGGCATAGGATTGGCAGTAGGGTTAGTTTAGTTAGGTTTTTATATCCTATGCTATGGAGACTGGCGACCCCAGGGAGCACTGTTACGTTACCTTAGCTACAGATAGGCCTTCGGGACTTCTATCTTTCGTTCCCTATTTGCTTCATTCAATTTCACACCTTCTTCGCTATCCCTTCTTTATTTTTCTTCTTTTTGCTTCTTAACTTGCTGTTTCTATGCGCAGGGAATCCAGTATGGGCATTCACCTGTCCATAGATGCCACGTTTTCTGCATTCCATACAAAATAGTCCCTTCTTCTCTTCGCTCTCTTTGCATCACATTTCATGTGGGTAGGGAGCTTTAAGCTAATAAATAATCTATTCTCATCTCAATCTTCGTCTCGTCAGACCATGGTACATCATTCCAAAAACTTGCTGTCTTCTTTAAATGTACCTTGGTAAAATTCTGATGATCTCTGACATGAGGTTTCAACAAAGGTGTTTTTCTTGGAGAACGGAATCTCACGTTCCTAATAACTGCCCCAATTGTGTTTCGCATTCATTTGCCCCAACAGCTTCCGAATAATCTGTTTTGAATTTCTGGTCGAGCTACTCCAGGATATTTTTTACTTTACGGTTTATATATTTCGCCGAAAGGTTTAAATTTTTTGATAGACATCCTGAACGTGGTAGACTTGCAGTGTACTGATATGTGAACCGGCAAATCGTGCCACCAATAGTTGAATTTGGTATTCTTAGCATAGATGAAATTTTTCAATAGCCCAAACCATTTTTATGTACCTGAGCAATAATTTTTCTTGTCCTTTTGACACTTCTTTAGTCTTTGCCGTAATATGGAATCACCAACTGTTGAACGAAGACCTTCTCATGCAGCTCTCAGATATTGACTTAGATCCGCCGTTGTGCGTGAACAAAGTAAATCATTTTTCTTTAAAGTTTTATAGCATTCCTGTCACGTAAAACATTCCGGATTTTTCAAGGACTGTTACCGATTTAAAATTAATTTTGTGGGTGTGTTGAATGCTTTTTGAGGCGATGATCTAAGATTTTTTTCTATATTATTTCAATGCGTGATTATTTGTGCGTTCATTTACTAATTTATTATTCGACGTACAAAAATGCGTTAAATTTGACTTGAGAAAGGACAAATGCTAAAATGTCAGCCCTTGGCAATCTCAGTTAACCTTTAGATTGCTTTGCTGTCTTGTAGCCCTAGTAAATAAACTTTTGACCATGTATCGGGTATTAATTGCCACCACTATATTTCGCGCAGCTAACTAACCTTTTCCTTGCTTGATGCTTGCGTATTTTAATAAAAAAAACTTATATGGGTAAACTGTTACAGGTGCTTTAGGCTCTCAATCCTTTCCAAGTGTCGAGAAATGAATAGAAGCCCATTATGTAAAGTAATATTGGTAAAGTAATCTAAGCGTTATATTTACGTACGACCTGAGTCACACCTGGCCACAAAGGATGACGTTTCGATTTTTTGCTGCAATGTGCAGCTCGTGTAGCCTATTGTTACTGGGTTCAATATGGCAATAATGCACTGCGCAGGTAACGATGTGTGGGACTCGCTTGTTGTTGTTCGAACTGTGATACTTTAGCTGCGTAATACTTCCGCTGCCCGCCGATGTTGATGTGTAAAGTTTGCCTGTTGTCGAGACATCTCAGCACATCTCTTAGGTTAAGAACGATGTTTATATTCATGAAAATTGGTTGTCAATTGTCATTTTTTGCACTTTTTTTTACTGTCTTATTATGAACTCGAGGTCAATTATTTTAAATGTTAGTTATAATAATAATTCGTGATGGCCTTTGATTAATGAAACTTTATTTTACTCATCAGCAACTTCTCTGAATATTTAGAAGCGGTCAATCCTCTTACATACTTTACTTGCCCGGTAATGATGGAGCACCTGGTGTTTACATTTTCAAACTATAAAAGATCATTTGATGCATTAGCTCCTCAATCACACAGGCAACACACAGTATGTTTATTTGTCTGCCACGTTAGCATTCGCCAACGCCACTGACGTCAGGAAGACGCTGCAGCAACGATCACGGCACCAAGCCGCAGTCTACCCGTCCCAACCTCAGCACCCTGCCCCAGCCCGCCACCAACGAGATCATCCAGCTCCTCGGCAACGATAACTCCTGGACCTTCGATGTCTTGCGGCTCGAACAGCTCACTGAGAAGAGGTAACTTGCTTGTGTCCACGCAACCATAAGGTGGCGTATCCTTATACCTTGTGTGTGTTGTATGTGTTATGTGTGTTGTGTGTGCTGTGTGTGTTACGTGTGTTGTGTGTGCTGCATGTGCTGCGTGTGTTACGTGTGTTGTGTGTGAGTGTTTCGGAAGAATTCCTGTGTCTGTTTGTCCCTGCGTGTGATGTGAAAATGCGTGTGAGGCGCTCATGTGAGAGATTTTTGAAGGTACAGTAGACGTTCGGAGCTGAAATTTTATGAAGATGAGAGTATGTCATGGAAGTACGTACAGTGAGTGAAATAATGAGTGTAAGGTAGGAATATTGAAAATGGATTGATGCTGTTGGATGATCAAGCATTGCAAAGAGGTGATCTTCATAAATATTTCGCTTTCCCAGTAAAACTGTTGGCCCTAGTTCACGAGGGTGTGAACGCAAAAGAGTGTGAGACCCTAATCGATTGTAAAATTCATGGAAAGAAGACAGACTGTGGACGCATCGAGGTGAACGGTGCCGAAAACAAGGACCACTTGGGGACCGAGGCCGCGACATTACGAATTCTGACGGTTGTGTCGATTAAGAAGAAAGCTGAGTTGTACCCTCAAAGGTGAAATAGTAATTTTGTTTAATTGCCAGAACTTGATTCTAGCCGCAAGGGTAACTATTATTGATGAGCGATAAGAGGGAGCCTAGCAGTTTGGGAGCAACTGTAGAAGCACACCATAAGCGATCCTTTCAAAAAATCGAGCGATAAGAAAATCTAGCTAAGATAATGCGGTCAAACTCATTACAAGAACGACCAAGCAGAAACACAATCTTTTCACGCCCAGGCTGCACATGCGTCCCAGTGGTAACTTGAAACGCGACGATGTTGTATGGTAGCATGTATGCATGTAGCATGTAAACGAGACGATGTGGTAGCATGTATGTATGTAGCATGTAAACGAGACGATGTGGTATGGTAGCATGTATGCATATAGCATGTAAACGAGACGACATG
>VOMN01035403.1:0-10749 GCA_014899125.1 Orchestia grillus
TCACAATTTCATGAAAGGGTACCTTACTTTTGCGCCACCCTGTATTTCTGGATACGGTTTGATATTGATAAATTTTATTTGACCCAACGGGTCATGAGTAGTCTAGTATTTCATAAAGGGGGAATTCGCCATATTATCGGTCAAATACTTTAATTAATACTTTTATTCACGTTGAACCAGTGTGTGTTGGAAAAATAGCAATATGCACAGCCGGTAAAAATATAGCTTTTTGGAGACATTTAGTCATTCTACTAAAGCGTAGTACAACTCCATTGAGAAAAATCTGCGTCCTCCGTACTGTCTTTGAACTTACGCGTAGAAATTTCGTGTACTGGACGAGCGTTTTTGTACTTTTTGCCATTTCGATCAATAATTATTTCCGTTTCTGTGTTGCCTTTTATTTGTGCAGTGGTTGTGAGGTCAGGAGCGCGGGAGGCGTACGTAGGGTGTCCGTAACTCGGCAAATTGCTCAAAGCAATGTAGCAATGGAAACATTTCTGTGCATTATGTGGCGGTGGCGCCCGAAACTAATTTTATGTGATGTATTACTTACAATGCGAGTATATATTTTCGGTTCAAATTTTGGTGTGGCTGGTGTGCTAGAGTACAAATCCGATTTATTTTTGTAGAAATGCATGCGAATACTGTACCAGTGCTTTTAAGAAAGCTCCCATATCAAGTCTGATGTGGGTGAATGAATCTCAAAGGGGTTTTTCAGTCAACAACAAAAAATTCTCTTGTAACTCATTCCTGTAACGAACCGGTAATTTGAAATTTCACATAGTGGGAGACATTTAGTGAGAGACAAAATTATCGAACTAATTGCCAAAAATTGTGCACGTGTCAACGTAGCACCAAATGATCGTAGACATTCAGGAACATTTACATGTGTTAATGTACATGTATTATTTCTCTTGCCGTGTGTGCGCACTTTTCTCTAAAAAGATAATGTGGATAACACAAAACG
This sequence comes from Orchestia grillus, assembly GCA_014899125.1. Classification (NCBI taxonomy): domain Eukaryota; kingdom Metazoa; phylum Arthropoda; class Malacostraca; order Amphipoda; family Talitridae; genus Orchestia; species Orchestia grillus. The sequence goes on from VOMN01035403.1 coordinate 968, forward strand.
TGTGTGAGGGTCCAGTTTGTTATCTCCGACGCGGTAGAATTGAGATTTACCTGTAATCTTGCTAAGTTCGTTTCCCTCGAACTGTTCTCGCTGCCTTTAATGTTAGTTGATAACATTTGTGCCTCTCTGGATGCCTGGCGATAGTACATGCGTGGAAATTTGAATTTATGAAAGAGTTTTTCATTATTAGTAAAATGGTGTTAGCAATACACAGTATTCATGTATATCATTCTATTGGCATTTTTGCACTGTCTAGTTTTAGTTTAAGTATTATGAATAGACGTGTTCTTATTTTAATGTTGTACTCAACTTAAACTCAGTCATCCTAATTGCCTTGTTGAGTGGAAGTTATACACATAAGTACAGGCAGAGTTTTTGAATTAGGTGAGAAACACCACGAGCGTCACCAGCAAAATGTGAAACAAGTCTAGGGAACTGGGGCAGCCCGTTTCATTTTATTGTAGTCGCTTCAACTTCCTGTGCGTGCGCATTCAAACAGAATGTGCAGACCTGTTATTATGAGTGCATGGACTTTTAGTTCCTATTGCTGCCCAGTATAATTTAGCTTCTGTCTATCCATTCTAAATGGAGTGTTGTGGGACACTTATAAGTTGAAATTTACAGGTGGCATTAAATCTCCGTGTAAATATAATTGTAGGTCCGTTGAAGATTAACTCTTGAACCCTCAACAAATATCCCCCTCAGGGGCATAGGGTTAGGTAAGTCGGGTTTGTCTATCCTATGCTATGGGACTGGCATCCCTTGAGGGGCCACTTACGTTGCCTCAGATTAAGCTAGGCCTCGGGACTTTATCTTTCGTGCCCACTTAACTTTTTTCCATTTCTGTGCTTGCTTCTCTGATTATTCTTTATATTTTCTTCCTCTTCCTTCTTAACTTCCTGTTTCAATGCGCAGGAAATCTTGTGTGGGAACACACCTGCGCATAGATTCCACAATTCCTCAAGTCCATGCTAAATGGTCCCATCCCTTCGCTCTCTTTGGATCACATTTCATGAGGGTAGGAAGCTTTAAACTAACTATCTAATCCTCAACAAAATAACAAGAAGAAATAATTCTATGAAAAAGTAGGATAAGTAATGCTTTCATTTTAATTTCTGTTCTCCAAAAGAAATTATATTCAAGTACTTGAGTTGCTCTTACCTCTCCTATGAGTTTCTCTGTTTTTCTGGACACGAGCGTTGTGCAAGTATGTTGCTATAAGGTATGGTCTTGATGATACATAGTATAAATAATTTATCGTCTCCCTCTCTCTCTGCCAAGCGTGGCAATTTAGTAACTTCCAGGCTCGAAGGCTGAGGTAGTAGTGCGTAAACGTTCTCTTTCGCTTCAAATTTGGGCGTGTACGAAAGTAATAGGTGTTGGTATTGTAATAGTGGAGATATTGCGTCCGCATGTGTCCGTGTAATGCAGTGCTGGAAGTCGACAAGCCGAGGTCGAAGTTCTACCGTACCTTCGCTGATGAAGATCCGGAGACTTGCAAAGCTTTGAAACATATTTGTGATTTCCACAGCACCGGGCATTCAGATGTCGACAGCACCGGGCATTTAGACATGGCGGCATCGATTATTTGGATGGCGAGTATTTAGATTTTGACTGCCTTCGTTATCGACGTGTTTGGTGTAAAAGATCTACACATTTATCATCAGCTATGGTCATTGTTTTTGTATCCTATTCTTGTATCTATATCGAAATACTGGTCCAAAATGCCCCACATGTATCTACTACGATAATTTTGAGATGACTTGTAATCGGTCCTTCCAAAATTATAAGCAAGAACCCTATAGTGAAACCTCTGGGATTGCAAAACTTAAGATTTTTTTCTGGGGTGTATGTTTCAGCAATATTGGCGCACACATGGTATACCATGTTGCCATTTCAGATATAATCTAAAACACTGAGTTCTAAATAATTGCCTTCTAAAATTTTCCGCCACTGGCTTAGGCGTAACATTTAAATAATTCCTTCTTCTATTTTCTGCGTAATGTTTTCGACTCAGTGAATGTGTCATTAACCCCGAATATTGAGACGAACATTTTGTTTTCGTATTTTAGGTGTTTAGATAGTTAAAATGTTCACCAGATCTACAGTAGGTGTCATGTCGCGTACCTTACCCATCGCAAATTCGCAGCAAATGGCAGTTCGTGTGGTGCAAAATACTGTGCATTTCACAAGAGTTCGTGAGCGTCACGCGCAGGACCCATGCCCCGTGGTGTCTGCAGTGCTGTCCAATATATTAGAGCAGGCCGTGTACTCCGGCCGACTCGGTGCGGCATGCGGCGCTCTGCAAAATAATTTCATAGGCATCAACTAGAATGAATCAATTTTAAGGTGTTTTACATTTTTTCCTGTTCTACACAGCCTAGAAACTTATTAGTGTGCAGCGTCAAATTTGTAAAAAATTATTCAAGAATTACATTTTCACGTAGTCGAAGTATTTGTAGCTGTGATTCCATACGCCAGTCGGACCACAAATTTCCGTTCCATTTGCCGATACCATAGGACAAGCTCTTCTGTTTTGCCAAAGTTTCTCGTACTTGGCTCCTTGTTTTTACGGAGTGGTGTTTGTTTTTATACCTTCTGTCGAGCTTGTTTGCCAAGTTTGTTGTTTGTGACTCTGGCCGGTGTACACTAACGCGTGTGTGTGCGCATGCATGCATGCATGCTTGTTGTACGTTACGCTCTCGCTGAACGTGGGAGTGTGTGTGCGGCTGCTCTTTCTAGCGTCTATGCAATAGTTGACCTCGAATGTTGTATGTAGCATTAACGTAGCTCACTATGGGATGTCATCAGATTCCCAGAATCAGGTGTTCGACTCGACACTGAAATACAACGTATAAATCAGGCGTGCATCACACAACCTGTGAGTGTCCAACGTACAGAATGCAAAGTACGCTTTTTACAATAAAAAGAAGTCAGCACTCTGAGGTAACAAATATATATATAAACATGTGGCGTGTTAATTAAGTAATCGTTTAGATTTCATGGTTACTTAAAAGGCTTTCATTCATTTTTTTTAAATCAAACTCGTGTATTAGGTCATTCCATTAGCTCTGTCCGGATTTAAGTAAAAACTAGTAATCAAATCTGACATTTTATTGAACTTATCATCAATGTAGTTCTAGTTTCCATGATTAGCTGTTTTCCCATCTACTTGCGAGCTTTTTAATCCCTCTACTAAGAAACTCTTTCGGTTTCGAATAGAAAAAGTCTGAAATTCATTTCGGCCTCCTCGTGTTTTTGAAAATTGGAGAACTTGATTGGGAGAAAATTCTTCATCCGCCTTATTCTCCTGACCTTTCCCCTATAGACTCACATTTGTTTCGTAGTTAACAGAATCACATGGATGAATCAACTCGCGCAGGCAATGAGGTCAAAACTGTCACAGTTGTTGTCTTCGAAACCGAAACAGTTTTGGGACAATGGGACTATAAAGTTTGTCAGTGGGTGAAAAGGAGCAATAAATATTCGTGGAAACTAAATTGATTGGCAATTTTCAAGAAAATGTGTTAATTTTTCATCGCCAGCCTAATCAAAATCTGGACAGAACATAAGAGATGATCTCGTAGCTTACATATTGCGTTTACAGTTTCGAAACCAGCACGCAACTTGCAGAACTGTGTCATGACGCGCGGGTTTTATGAGTTGAGCGTTGAGTTGGGCAAGCACAGAACTACTATATCTGCGAGCACAGTGATGAGTCTGCAATAACTGACTGATGCTTCTTGCAGAACTACAAATTCATTTCGAGATAGCGTGTACTAATGCGAGTGTCTTCGTAGTGTACTCAGTGTGTGTTCGGGAAGCCCTGTGTCAGAAGCACGGAATTAGTGTACACATTAAACATGAACTGGGAGCTCTCAGTGTGAACCTAAGAATTGACCCCTTCGCTCGTTCCTGTTGCCATTTTAACTCTATTCTAAAGTTGACTGTGCAGCGTGCAGCACGGGAATATAGCATGCAGCGTGCAGCAGGTAGGCGGGGCACGTATCTCCCGTTATCCACAAAATGTCGGCCCCTGCCTTCCCCTTTCACCCCATCACCTTGCCGCACCTGGCCATGCTGGAACGAGGAAGGCGTGTGCAGAAACACTTGTCTCTAAAGTGAGGTCTCAGTAGTACCGCTTCCACATGGACATTTTCCTTTCGGGCTGATATGGTCATGAGGGATTTTATAAGTGTTAGGTTTGAGGTTTTTTTAGTGTGGTAAGTTAACGTGATAACGAAGTAGTAAAAATTTATCACGAGTTGTCACCGATTGTGTTGGATGTCAAGTGCAGCGACGAGGTGAGGAATCGGTCAGAGCTGGAAAGGCTGGTTTGGTTGCCTACACATCTGTGTACCGCATCATCTACTCTGTAGTTACCCCTAATCCTGAAATATAGATTCTGATGTTTCATTGCCTCGGTTTAGCAGCTTCTCATTTTCATGTGAACTAAGTATTACACGTGAAAGAGTTGGAGGCATATACCGTTTGGAACTTTTATGCCAACAAAGCTATTTTCGTGTGAATTATCTCTTGTCATTGGTACTGGCTCTCAATTCCCTATTAAAAAATTAGTGCAATTAATTTTGTAGAGTTTACTGGAGAGTAGAGTAGTGGCGCAATCGTTATGTCCGTTTTAAAACCGGTGCCAAGATCCGCAAACAACCACTTGCCTATTTCTCGCCCATGCCCATAAAGATTATCTGCACGAAAATGCCATCAGAAAATTGCCGTCGCTGCGAAGAAAGAACTGCCTAAAGCTTAGCGCGCAACTGCGCTAATTTTTAATACAGTATATTCTGCTCAGACTGTGAGTCCGGTAACTCTGTGCACGAGTGTACTGAAGGACCTAGCCGGAGATCCATTTTCGTCCTCCTCCAGATCAGATGAATCCTAAATTTTTATAGCCCAGAAACATTCCGCTCTTACTTTCGACACTGAGGTATACGCTTGATCGAATCCATTATATACTTGAAGTGCAAATAGGATGTGATTCATTTGTTAGTGTTTCAGCAGCTATCGTTGTATGTTTGAGTTATAATTAGTGCACGCTGTTCTATACTAAATTATTGATTTTTTAAAGGAAATTGTTTACGTCTTGTCATTAGTGTCCGCTTCCCGTCATATGTAGTTGTTGAGGATCACTCCCACCTCTGTTTCGCGGCTATATTTCTCCCGCTTTGGACTGATTCTCTCCAGCATGCTAGATAATGTGGCATATTTTAGTCGCACTTGCTATAGCTGAATCTTGATGGTTCAGTGCAAGACGATCTTGTTATTTTTGTGATAATGCTCCATTTAATTGTTTTTTCGAAAAGCTAACTGCAGTCATACGTTAAATATGCATGCATGCAATAAATCCACATATAGCTTTTCACGAAAAACTAGCTGCAGTGTTATGTATAGATGTATGTGTGCAATAAAATCCCATTTGGCTTTTCGTGAAAACTAGCAGCATCCTTATTAAATGGGACCTTATGTCATTTTGGTGAACAATAATTTAAGTGTTCGTCAGTTATCGAGCGAGGTATGTGGTGCCGTCTGGCGACGCAGAGTAAATGTATTTGCATGAAGGGATTCCATACATACCAGACCTCAAGGAGGCCATGGTCTACTCTATGTTGTGTAAAGAAAGCTGTTCTCTATGTGACACACCATTGTATTCTTAATATATGCACGGTTTATTTACTCAATGGACATTGCGTTCAAGTTTCGACGTTCTGACTGTCATTTATTAAGCGATTTTTTAACTATAACATATTTATATAGTAGTTCAACATATTTATATTTATTTTCAGCAAACATATTTATATGCGATATACAGATAACATTTGTTGGTATATCGCATGCAAATTCATTATTTCCAGTAAACGGTAAGTATACTGCCAAATTTATGTTAGTGCGCTTTCAAAGCTAAGGCAAAATTTGCACGGGATACTCAGAAAGCTCAGCAACGCCTAAAACTCTGGATGATAGCGTTAAATGACTCTAGAAGATCAATTAAAAGATTCGAATTATTTCGGACGACTTTTGCTACCAACTTTTCGATGCATAAAAATAAGCCGGTGCTCTTGATTAAAGGAACAAAGAAATACCTTATACTATTGAATGTTTAGTACTTCTCTCCAACAAAGTGTGCTTCATATAAAGGATCCCTTGCTCCGCGAAAACACCTCTTTAGACACCGCTTATTCTCTCGACAAATGGCACGAACACAAACGTATTTTGTACGTTGTTACACGTTCTGCCTGACGAAGCGAGCTTGAAGAACGAATCACAGCTTGCAGGTATGCACAATCGCTTAGAGGCGCCGACCTACTGTTATGCACGTACATACATGTGCACCTCAGGTGGCCTCGTACATGTCGTAAACGTCAACGCGTGAATGAATGCCATATACCGTACCTAGTTCTCGACGAGACTGATCTCTGTAGGGGCTTTGGTTGCTTATGCACGATGTGGTGGGGCAATTTTTAGAAATTGTATTGTCTTATAGCTCAAATAGTGCGGAGATTTTGTATTCTCAAACGGTGTAGAGATTTTGCAGGTAATAGTATGGGCATTTTATCGTCGAAATAGTTTGAACTTTTCATGTGGTATGGACGTGTTGTGGTTAAAATAGTATGAATTGTATACATTTGGGTGTGAGAGGCTTTAAATACTCTGATAAAGATGAAAGTTTTATTTTTACATTGCTGTTCTTATCAGCTCAATAACTTCATTGCTGTTCAAGGTTTGCTGCTGTGCACGTGTATAGGTGGCCTGAACATTCAAGTTACGATTCATGTAACACCTATTCTGATGGAACAAAGTCTTACCGTTTTCTTGTCGATTTCAGGTAAAGCAAGGAAGAATTAATCGAAAATTAAATAGGTATTAATCTAACGCTAAGCAGATTGACAGGAAGCTTCCACTCTTTCTCTTCGTTAATTTTGATAAAAAATTCTACGGTGTCGTACGATTTGATAAAAAAAGTGAATTTGACACCTATTTGTTTGCATACTTACATTAATCCTTTTCCTTTTTCAAAGTTTTAATTAATGAAGATTCGTGAAACAATCGTCTAATCGCGTGGTTCTGGACTTCATTCCTAATCTAAATAAATAATTTCGTTGCATAGTAAAAATAAACTTCCGTACATTATTCCGTGACTGTCACAGAAATTTCGACGAGCTCAACAAGCACGACCCAAGTTACAAACGTTGCTGTGTGTGAGCTCTCGTGACATTAGAGTTCTGTGTCCCCCGGGTGGTGTCCTGTGACCGTTACGACCGCACTGACCGTGAGGTTATGGCGGTGGCGTTAGTAACTCTGTATGGACCCCGCACCTGCATGTTGGTGGTGCACTCCGACCGAGCAGACCCTTCAAATTCAGACGGTGGATTAAAACCGAGCTGTATTTTGAAATTTGATCCATTTTTTTTTGAGCTGCGAGACGGGTTTCTTTTTTTAGTTTTGGAACCAGCAGACTGTGAAGTTGTGATCGAAACTCTTATTTCCGGTCCCCTTCTTATCCTTTAGGTGTTAATTTATCTAAATTGGAAATGATCACTCAAGCTGATAGCAGTCATTTCAGTTCCACGGTCCATGAAAAACGAGTCTACATAGCTTCCGTCGTCACAGGTTGATGCTTCATGAAGAGTTTTTCATGAAACATATGCGTCGAGAATCTTTCCTTGGCGGTATCGAAGGTGTCGAGGCCGGTGAGATCTCTACTGCTCATAGAAATATTTGATGGTCTTCAAAACGGTCGTAAAGCGTGTAGGACCCGCAGTAATTGTTGTTTTTGTAAGGTTCAAGTTGAAGCTTTTAAATTGAGTAAGCTGTCAGTGGAGTAACCTTTCAGTCAAGTTACAGTATTGGCGTTGTCTGAATCAGTGCATGCACTCTACCACGAATAAGAAACAGATTAAATTGTGTGTGTGTGTGGGGGGGNTTTGGTTACATTAGGTTAGGTTAGATGACCGCGTGTACCATATAAGACCCACTCCGGAGTCAACGTGTTAAGCCGCTGAAATACATCTGATTTGTGATGCGCTTCGTCTGCTTTGCATTGCCTCATTTTCGAAAAATCAGTATTTAAAGCGAGAGTAAACCGGCGTCGAACACCACTACACTCGTAGCTACGAACTGGTAATCTTCGCTTCAGTTCTGAGTATTCCTACGTGTGGTGACGAAGCGATAATCGCACATCCTGTGTTGTTGCAGGTTAGGTTCAGGTGTGGCGTCAGGTAACCGGTGTTGTTCTTTCTTGAAAATTATTCATGTGTTAAAATGAAGTGGTGGTGTAATTCTATAGCAAATGCGTGTATCCCTACAACGGGTTAGGTTCTGCAGGTATAACATTAATTGCTGCAGCTCTACAGTTGTAGCTTGGAGTGTTACAGCAGTTTGTAAATTTTTCATGTGCGTGATAGATTTTGTAAATCCTGTTTACACGAGCAGCGGCACTGCGTTATCTTCTGTTGATATTGGAGCGAGTAAGGTTTTAAAGTCGAAGTCAATTTTCTTATCCTATTGTATTTACTTAGTGCAGGTACAACTTATGAGAAGTTGACCTCATGGACTCATTAACTATCCTTAAGATAAGTGTTACCATTCGGAATGCACTCATATACCATTACTCTTCAGAGGACATGAGAGATGATAATCTTATTTAAAATGACATCATATTTCGACATATTTGATCCGCTTCTGAATAATTGTACATTTTTTTTATCTACGTATCAGTTTTATCACGAGCCTAATTTAAAGTCTCGCTACTACGTCTAAACGTGATCGCGTAAGAGCTGGTCTAAACTTGCGCATCAGATTCTGTCGTCACGAGACCCGTTTGTGGGTGGGTTTCCAGAAATTTGAACTGTGCGTCATCTATTAGTGTGGAACACGTCTATATCGTTCAGTAGTGAACACGAAAATATTCAGTTAACTGATAAGCGTTTTTGTAATCGCTCGTACCATTAACTGCAGTGTCTCGTTTATTATACGCTCGAACTTGAGCGGTTTTTTCTTTCTTTTTGAAAAATTTCTCCAGCTTTAATAATCTGTCATTTGTTGATCGTTTTGCCTTAGGAGAATTGGTATCAACATCGAGACAACATAAACGTATTGAAAGCAATGTTTTCGCCTATCAGAGTACGCAAGCTGTTTGCTCAAAGTATTGCGGTATTATCACACGAGTGGCCACCTAGTGGGAATTTCAAATTTCAATTTGCACGTAGAATTCGCTTGCGGGTTTTCTTGATTTTGATGATTTGTTGATAAACTGCGCAAGATAGGTTACATTAGTTGTACTATTGAATGGGAGAAATTATTTTTTCTAAGTTACAGAACGTCAATGACTCCAATTTGTTTTTGCAGTTTTCATCGATACTTCATTTCTATTGATTTCCCAGCTGTTCTTTCTCTCATTCTATAACGGTAAAACTCATCTCTTCCACTTCGTACCCTAAAATTCCCTATCTCCCTCTCATTAGCATGCGTATAACTTGTTTTACTGTCATTTGCACGAGTGTAAATACTTAATTTCCACCCTCATTTCCTTGAGTGTGGCCCATTTCTGGAGTCTCCTCCGGCACCGTCGCCTGACACGGGCCCGCTGTGCACGTCACGACGTCTCGGAGTGCAGCTGGAGGAGGAGAGCGAGAGTGGCGCGTAGGTATGCCTGTTGCCAGACTTGCCGCACACCTTGCGCCCGGCAAGGGTCGTATCGATTGGGCCAGTTTTGAGGTTCCTCTTTGGGGGTCGAGGGGGACAAGTTAACCCCGAAAATGGGGGCG
>VOMN01035404.1:0-11887 GCA_014899125.1 Orchestia grillus
ACAGCGACTCTCCACAGGGAATATCAGAATAAATAGCATGGTATAATTGCCTATTGTTCTGAGAGCAATAATGGGACAAGCCTATGAAAGGCAAGGGCGGACGAAAGGGGAGCAGGAAGAGGAATATGGAAGGATTTGGGGCTGAATGGAAATAGTCTCTGTTCCATGAACAGTGAAGGTAAAAACAAAGTAAAGTAAATTCTGATTCCACTGAAGCGAATCACTATCAACGTTTGTTCTTTCTTTGTCGAAATTCGAGAAGGCTCTGTACGCGCGGTATACGCAACGGAAGTTAATTGCTTAATTTCATTATTCAAGCACGATTGCTGTATTCGGCCAAGGGACCTAAATACACATGTACGTAAAAATTTATCTCCGTGTGTAATGTGCACTTTATTACTCTGCCACGCACCTGCAAGATTGGGTTCCATCATCGTGAGAGACTGCGAGCTCTCCCGCTCGCGGTGTACGTGGGTTTTTGCTGCCTTACTCCCGCCTCATTGCAAATGTCCTACGAATGTAAATTGCATTCCCCCATGAAAATACGAAACAACATTCACTAATTAATTCCTGGTCACATGCTTGAACACCGTCAAATTAGCTCGTTGCTCTCACTACAAACGTTTCTATCACACCAAAGTTGCTCGCATTCTCTGGACCAGTTTATGAAGTGAAGTCCTCGAGAGCCTACACCGAGCGTTTTTTTTTTTAAACTCGGCGTACAGAACAACTGCTCATGTTGCATCTACAACCAAGCTATAACTGAGCTAACAATTAAAATACACTTACGTACGTACATATTGGTTTGGTTGATCTGCAAATGAATCATGGTTTAATCGATATTTTCGTCACGTCATCCATCAAAACTCAAAAATGACGAGGGGCCACAAAATAGACACTGCTTCGTATCGTTGCCTATTGATGCAAGCAGAAACATTTAGATGTCAAGTGAATAAGATGTTGCTGCAGGATTTGGAGCGGTATTAGAAAATGAAGTAAACTTAGAACCTTTTTCGAGGACATACATATGTATGCTACCTGTCTTTTTTTATTGAACCGCTCTAATTGGTTTGATATCAAGAGATTTTTATCAGGGAACGGGAACTCGCTACCGATGACTAAAAGTTGTGACTTTTGAAAGAAAATTTCTTCCTTCGCAGCAACTGTTCTGATGCAGTTTCCTCTGTGCTGAGTGAGAAGGATGCTCATTGCAATACACATCTCCTAATTCCAACGGAATACATATCGTCATTCCCACCCTCACTTCTATGTTTCACTCTTAACATGTAAGGGAGAGATGGATTCTTCTCTCCCGCTGTCGAGATCACCTCGAGATATCTTCTGTTATGACGTCGTCCAGATTTCAAAACTTCGATCCTGGGTTTTGTTTAATGTAAATGATTGAGGCTGCTCCAGGCAAACATCATGCTCCAGGCAGACATCATGCTCCAGGCAAACATCATGCTCCAGGTAGACATCATGCTCCTGGCAGACATCAAGCTCCGAGGAGGTGTTTTATTAAACTTGTGGTCCAAAATTTTAAAAAATCAGAAAGGCATGTACAACTGCACAAGGCATGTACAACTCCCCACGCCGTTCCGTATCGTAGGAGCTGAGAACTCGATACTCTTTATGCTCTATGAAGTAATGTGGCAGTACAAGATTTTATACATCCATTGTAAATACAGCTGAAGAAATTTGTTCCACGACCTATGAACGTCGGTTTCCTTTAAGCCTACGTGATCAGTTTAAAATTTGAAATTTTCGCGGGGACATCTGAACCTCCCACAAGCCTTCCTTAAATATAGATCAAAGTGCCACCAAATTACATTGCTCCCACCTGCTAAAGTATGTCTTCACGTTCGTGTATGCGGTTGAGTGCAGGTGTATATGCGTGTTTATACAGAGGTTTTACCTTTAGTGAACAGATACTTTTGTGTCACAGGATTTTTGTCTTGTCATTCTGTTTTAAACTTTATTTTTATTTTTGCAGTACCTAGGATAAAGTCCACCTTTATGATACTCATCGCTGGCTATAGATTTTTTTATCCGATGGACATCAAGACTTAATTACTCGATTGTCGCTTTAGCGGGCATGCCATCATAGGCTCATACGCTACAGAAGCGAGAGGGAAGAGCGATGTTTTCGTAAAAGAATGTGAGCAAATGTTACCATTTGTCGTCGTTATGTGATGCAGGCTGCAAAGAATGGGGCAGCGAAGTAAAGATACGTAATTTAATTTATTTTTAGAAGATGGCGACATTTTCGTGGAAACATTTCTACTTCTCTTGATGAATATCAGGCTAAAGAAGTTTCCGTCGGAATATTCGAATGTTGAACATTCGAGTTCACTATAAAAGTGTTGCCTAGTACAATCAAGTTGTCAGATCCTCAGTAGAAACTGACAGTTTCATGAAAAAGGAGACTTATTTTAACACTGAACCGAGTTTGTGGAACATGAAAGCCAGCTGTACACAGATCCAGGAGATGGCAAAATCATCAAGAATTTGAAAGAGACGTTTGCTATCTCTTTCAATGGTCACCGAACACAAAAAACTCTTCACTGATTGTTTGGGCTGTCTGGACATATTGAGTTAGAAAACTTTTCGGATCGGTACTAGAGGTGCGAGTAATTGAAATTTGTAGGGAAATGTTTAGTCCGTCTTGCGCGTAGTTCCTCAGACGATTTCTGAATTTCCGCACTTAAAACGGGTAACTATGTTTATCTATGATTCTATTTGCTCATTTTAACCGAAGACGGTCGTTTAGAAATATCAACCAATAATAAAATCTTAGTAGCAGCTGTTATTCATTTCCCTGTATCATATGTTCCCACATATTTTGATTTTAATCGACAAAGCGGCGGCACCCCAGTGTGGCTTCGGCGTGACGGCCGAAATTTCTCCAAGTACATCCAAGTACAAGATATCAGAAAGCATTTAAGGGAAAAAATACTGTGGTTGGGTTTCAACATATCAGCATTAAAAATGAATATGTATCGAATACTCAACTTAATGCACCACTTTTGGTATTTGCGTATTGTGTTTTCATGCACAATTTCTCCGATTAAACGTGAGAAAACTAGCATCATTGAACCAGTAGAGAATTTCTCTGTAAATGATCCACTAAAATTGTTTAACAGTGTGAGTCGGAACGAATAACAAGCACCAATGGCTTCACAGAGCACACACAAGGAACTCTAATCCACCAGTCGACGTACAATTACTACGTTTACTATTACTGTTCAAATTTAGTGCAGTTGCGCGGTTAAACGACGCTTAAACGACGATGCCTAAAAACGACGTCTTAAGAGAAACTAAGCAAAAGTTATTACAGAAAAGGAAGCGACAGAACTTAAGGACATAATCTCATGAGGGAGAATCAAAAGCTGCGATGCACAATTCACTGGAGTTACAAACAATTCACAGGAAATTCGTAATGGAGTTGCAGTGTCGACCGCACGTACACACATTGCGGGATCCCTTGCCTCAAAGTAACGTGGCCGTAGCATCACGTGGAGGACAACTGTTACTGATTAGGCCACCTATTAAAACTCTGATCGTTATCAGAGCAATCAGAAATCACAGAAGGTCAGATTGCGTAGCTAATTTGGCAATACCATAGAGAAAATTATGTTACGGTACCGCTACTCAACATGTGAAACAACCGTCTTTGAGGGTTCATTGTTTACCATACACATCAATTACACGATGTATCTTTCAGAGAAAAACTGATAATAGAATGGGTCCAGCTCTGCAGGCACACGAAACATTGCACACGCTCGCAAAATCATAATTTAAAAACTTGGACAAAATATGAACTCAAGCTCGCTAGCTAACTGCAAAACTGAACTTACCATGGAAATCAATTTTGGCCTCTGCAGGTGGTGTGCCCAAAGACTAGGCCCATTTTGTGTAATAATTCTGTCGGTGTAAAACCGAGTTGCAGGACACTTCGCTTGCATCTCAACTCGCGCCTCGCGTGCTTTGTCTGTGCATTTTGTTTTTTTGAATGCGCGTTCGATCTTTTGTCTCCTTTTTTGTATAACTAAGTGAGTGTCTTAGCGCCAACACTTTACTTCTCCAAGTTCTCTCGCTGAAAAAAGTATTAAAGCGAGTTTCATGTTAGAGTGTTGACTTGTTTATATTTCAGTAACCAGTGAAAATGGAATTAGTTAAGATTGATAATTTTATGATATTTTCCACTCAACAAGGTAGGAAGGTGTACTTGAATAGAAGAATAGAGCAATTCAAACTTCTACAAATAATTTATAGCCTAATAGTTGAAAAAAAGTGTCTACGTCTTGAAAGATGCTCAGATATGTGTAGCATATTGAATGTATATTAGATAACAGAAGGCTCCTAATTTTGAGTAAAGCTAGCCTTACCCTTCGTCTAGTCTCACTCCACTGCACGTAATATTATTGTAATACGTAATACTATTATTAAAATACACCGACTATACCATTTATAGCCACAGTTGAGAGCTTGAAAATTTATTTTTTGTTTATCTTAATTCGGGAAGTCCTTTTAATATTAAATTGCAGGATTTCTAAGCCGTAACTAAAGTTTGAACTCCAACCTGCTGTACATATATACAAGACTATCGGCATACGGACTATAGTGACCGGCCTCCTGCACTGTATTATAATTCAGTGCAGGAGGCCGGTCACTGGAGCGCGATGCTGTTGTTGTCGCCACCCATCAATTGCGACCTGACGCAGGGGTCCCACGAGGCTTCTCCTTCCGTCGCCAATTACTTAATGAGAAGTGACCTGACTCTACTGCTGAAGCTGCTTGTTTTAGTGGAGAGGTGATTCAGATTTAGCTCTTTTCATTCCGGAGCGTTGAAAGAATTTTATATTTTGAAATTGTAAATAAAACTTTAAAATTAGTAAAGATTCATTAAATACGCTAGTTTCATTTTCTTTTTGCAGAAGGGAAGAACTGAAATTCTTTTGCTTCTTTTGGTGCTAAATAAATTCAACAAAAAATGTTCACGGTATAATTCTTTGACTATCATTTTTCAATTCATTTTTTTGGTCAATTATAACAACTTATTCAACCACAAGTCCGCACTTCCTTGACTTTTAATTGAAGCTATTTTTTCCTTGTAATTTCGTTAAGCACTTATTAGGTACCGCATCGATATGTCAACGTTACCGGTAAATTTCTTATTTATCACCCATTGCAAGAGATCACAGCATGTGTTGAGCGACAACGATCTTAGGTCCCTCCCAACGGAGGGAAGCTTTGAGATGGTCGGAAGCGCTACGGCAACTTTATGTACTGCAGTAACTTCAAATTCGCACTACAGACACTACAGACTCTAGCAACTTTATACGCTACTGTAACTTTATTTACAGTACTGTAACTTAAGTTACTACAGTAACTTCAAATTCGCACTACAGACACTGTAGTAATTTTATACGCTACAGTAACTTTAGTTACTACAATAACTTCAAATTCGCACTACATACTCTAGTAACTTTATACGCTACAGTAAATTTATTTACATTACAGTAACTTTAGTTACTACGGTAACTTCAAATTCGCACTACAGACTCTATAGTAACTTTATACGCTACAGTAACTTTGAGTTTGGCCCAAGTGTCAAGTTGGTGCCTCGCGAACACGGCGCTCAGGCGCTGGTCGGGAGCCAAAACGAGTTCGTTCCCAAGAACTACGGCAGAGAAATTTTCGGTGAATCACTGCAGGGAAGAATAATGAGAACCATGGTTTGTAACACACGTGCGCACAAGCGTTCATTTGAAAGCAACAAATACTATAATTTCCCAGGCAAAATTAAGCCTGAAAAGAAAATGATGCCACGATTAGCTCACGAGCTGCTGTTAAATACCCAGTCTAACTTTATCGCCGCCCCATTGATAAATTTATGAAATCGTTGACAGAAATACTTCGCTGGCCATTATCATGCGGAATCATAATTGCCTCCGCTAAACAGTTTGACTGGGTAGTTGGGTTCGGCATTCCAGAAATGACAGAAATTTCTCGTCGGGAGTCACAGTGCAAAGTACGATGGCCTCACAGTCGAGCCTCGGAATATTTGGAATATTGTGCTCATAACACAACATAAGAGACCGAACAATGAGCGATCTTCCTGTGCGTTAAACTCAAGTAGCTCCTCTGTGTCAAGGGTTGTGCAAGCCCGCCCCCCCCCGCCCGACGCCCGCGGTTCAGTTAGATAATTCATCAGAGGGCGGACACTCAAATGAATTGTCTCTGCAACCAAAAATTGGAGCACAAAAAGTAAGTAAAACCTATCTTAGGAGTATATTCTTAAGGTCAACTTTGTATACGAGAACACATAAACACAAAAAAGGAAGAGTACTTCACGAGCTACATGTTGAGTTTCCACCTTTCACTCCGGGACGAAAGGTGGAACACAAGATTCTCTCGGGGAAGCATGTACAGAAACTTCATCCCTGGTGCTGAGACTTGCTATCCCTCACTTGTCCGTGAGGGAAGATAGCATTCTCCCTTCTGTCCTTGAAGGAATCTTGCATTCCCCCTTTTATCCATGAGTAAACGCTAGAGGAACAATTGTCAGCGAAACAATTTCCTTCTTATTTTCCCCTTTTTATTAATGAAATAAAATTAACGAAACCGCTGTAAACGCATGCAGGTCAAGCTCCTCCATTCACTCTTCACTCCTCCTTTTTTCCCCACTCCTTCCTTTCAACGAGCGCTGCTTCTCTCGGCTTCATTGTGGACTCTGGTCAATGGATGAGAATACATTAACTAAATGTAGTATTTGGGCTACAGTATATTTATATGTTTTCTCCTAAAAGTGCTCAAAACCAACAAACATCCATAGTTTCAGCAGTACAAAATCCCTCAATAGAACCATTATTAATATCATCTAATATACAGTGAAATTTTAACAACGAGTGCCGTAAGTGAAAGCGTGTCGACCTTTAATTCAGGAAGATCAGGCTTAGTACTCTAGGCAGAGTGCGTCCCTTAGGAAGGGAAGAATGAACATGATATGGCCGAAAAAGTCGGCACACAAGTGTGGCCAGTGACGGGGTACCCGGCCACTTCCAAGGTACTCAAATGACCTAGAGTTGGCTTGTCATTTCTATTTGAGATTTGAATGCGAAAGTCAACAAGAAAGTTCTGTCGCTAAATCAAATGGGGAATTCCGGTTTTCGCAAGTAGACAACCTTATTATGTGCAGCCTATTTTTTGATTTTGTCTGAGTGAGGTGCCACAAAATTGTCCTATGTCAAGACCTCACCTTTTTGTTTCTCTGGAAGTGTGAGCCCTCGACCACCTTCTCAATGTGAACAGAAAAGGTCCGGGCAATTGATTCGACGACGTACACTGCGGCCTAGCAGGGCGGGTGCCGGCAATACGTTGAGCAGGGAGGTGGCACGAAGTTTTTTAGATCTCTTTTTCGCTTTTAAAGTCTGAAGTACAAGATGCACAGCAACATGGTCTCCCATGGTCGCCAAGTGGTGCATGTAATATGACTTCTACTCCAGAGGATTGCATACGACGCAACGATGTCTGCAGCTGCGGCAATGATCACAGCGTATCATATCAACTTTTGGGATCGTAAAATCAATGTGTTTGTGATTGATGTAGCTCTTTTGTCTATGGCTGGCATATGATTAGATGTGAAAATTGGTGCACTGAACATGAATCGAGTTACCCTGAATATATTAAGCAAACGCTGAATGACTAAAGACATCATTACAGGGAAGGTGGGCTTGATTCACAAGCCCAATTGAAGGCATGGGAACAACGCAATTCGATTTGGTCCCAAGTAAACCAAGGTGTGAGAACGTCACACTCGCTCAGCTCAGTGTAGGACATTGAGGGTGTGTGGTGCTGTTGCTAGAGGCTGCTCACCTCATTACAGTTCTTTAGCTCCTCTATCTGGTCTCACTTATTCTGCCGAGGTCACCTGATATGCCCCTGAAAAAGTCCTCTGTGGACGACTCCTCTCGAGGGAGCCACGTTTCGAGAGACGCTCTCCCCTGCACACAAGTCATGCATCGCCTTAAAACTCTTCTTTCACACCACCTTCGTTTCAATAGCACAGAGTCTTTGAACAAGTTCAGGCAAATTTAGGATGCAAAAATGTTTTCCTAATTATTTGTCCTACGCTGGCACGGAGCCATTGTATATGAGTATTTTTATACGAAGTTCGAGCGCAGATGAATCACACTCCAAGCGGGTAGCTGACTCTCAGATGTGATTTTTAGAATTGACTCCTGCGATGTGTGCTATGAAAGTAGAAAAGGGAATGTGAAATTTATTTTTGAATGGTACCGAGGGCGAGCCTTACATTCAAAAAGGCATGAATGAAGTTCGGTTAAAATAAATCACTCTACATGCAGTTTCCTCATTAATAACTCTGTCAGAGACGATTGGCACTTACACCACCGTGAAGCTGCTAATGGTTCATTTGTGTTAACACTGCAGCAATTCATCCAAATCAGGAACATCATTCCAAAATTGAAATCCGTTTCCACCAGCTGGCGTGGTGTGCCGGTCGCATAGCACCGCTCGACCGTACGGGGCGAAACCGGAGCCCTGTACGAGTGGCGGCAGCTCTGAGCCCCACTCTAAATTGGTCAGGCCTATCGAACGCACTTCTAGTCACACTGAATTCTGAATTGATTTTAAGAACGTTTGTTCAACGCACAAGCTCAAAATGGTGAAACCTGGGGTTCTGGAGCAAATTGTACTCGCTTATGTGCTATGAAAACTTTTTATAGTCAGAGTTTTGTGTGATAACATCCCTTGATGCTTACCATGTTGCTGCTCTGTTTCTCTTCCTGCGTGTATTTTTCTTATTGATCATCAATAATTCCTTCGATCTGCAACTAGAATGAGTAAAGTTCAATGAAAATCGTAAATATGTTCGTGTACTTCTATATTCCTATACGTATACTGTTGTAGATTTCAATTCAATCATTAATTTTTTTTTCTCTCTCAGTGGTACACTCCTATAAGCTTTTACACCAAACTAACTGTGAGAACAGTCATTATACACTCATACAATCTTTTTTACATTCCTCGAAAAATCCCAGAGGGCACATTATCTTACTTCAATTTCTTTGCTCCATGTCATTGCCAAGTTCTTGATTTACTTTTCGAAAGTACGTTGCAGCTTCTTTTAAATTCATGCCCTATAAACGACGCAAGAAAGTGCACGTCCCGTTGAAAATAATGATAGCCCGGCTGCTTACGGGCGTCTGGTTGTAGAGTTTGGTTTGTGATTGTTACGTTCAATTTTAACGCATATTGTATAGCGCTTGCAGGAGATGGGCTTTGTATTGTACAGCACTTGCAGGAGGTGGGCTTTGTATTGTACAGCACTTGCAGGAGATGGGCTTTGTAATGTACAGCACTCGCAGAAGATAGGCCTTTTCTGAGCAAACTTCTCATACGATATGAAATTAAAATACTTGCAGAATAAACAACCCACTGAGATTATTCATCAGGAATTTATATCCACCTATTAAGTATATTTGAGGCGAGACAGAGCTTACCTAAAGCATAATTGGGACGAGACAGAACTTACCTAAAGCATATTTGAGGGAAGATAGAGCTTACCTAAACACAATTAGAGCTACATACACGAGTACATAAGACCTTGGCAGCAGCAAGTCTCTTCGAATCCATTCTTCACCACAAAACTTTCGACGGGAATATGAGCTTCGGGACAAAAAAACACACATTTAGTACAATTTTAGACATAGAATGAAAGCAATAAGCACCCGGAAACAATGGCATATCACAGAGTCAGCGTTGAAACTTCCAACCGACAGCCACTACGTAAAATTTCACTCGGTGCCACTCGTGAGGAAGGTTTCATCTGCGATCTATCATCGACTGTTGAAATTTAACTTCTTTCAAGGTTACGCGGCGCAGGATTTTTATGCCAGTACTGAGCTCAAGGAACTCAATATTGCACCGGGTAATTATCCCCCTGGCCGGAAATTGCCTGAATTTGAAAACTTTTAGAGGAATGTCACAATCTATTGAGCATCATTAAAACATATTTTCGTATTTCACCGTATCCATTACTTATTTCGATATTATAATGGGACAATTCTACGTCAATGTAATTCATTGTACTTTCGATTAATAGTCTCTCTGCCTATATTTCTACCCATTAATTAGTAGTGAGTCCGGAGTTACGTTTTAGCCTGAGTGAATTCATTTTCATGTCCTTCTTCATTTCATGTCTCTAAGCGTGACCTATTTTTTCTCATTGTATCACCAGTGGTTATTAATATGTTAACAAATCATAGCTTTTTTGAGTAAAGCATGTACTGGCCTCGATCAATTGGTTGTCCTGTCGTCTCAATCCGTCTCGGAAAGATTCATGCAGCTTCTGTACTCGAATCACGCCCCGAAAGGGAATCTTGAGTGTTGCATCAAACAAAGCTACTTCAGGTCTGCGAAGGTGCCAGGGAGAAGTCGACTTCGAACATGTTTCTGCAACACGTGCCAAGAATGTTGTAATATAAAGAGATCCGTCGATTGCAGAGCCCAACCCAGGCGTTCTGTGTCCATTTTGCAGTCGCCACGCCAGTTTTGGTTTACAAGAGCCCTTGTATCGAGCACTGTTATGTTGGGAAAAAAACTCACCATCAATGAACAATGTCCTGACGCTCCATGGGGTGAAATGTCTTGGACCTATTCATTTTATTTCAATATCCTGGGATTTGATCCAAAGCCCAAAATATTTAGTCATAACATTTGTACATACGGAGGCCACGTCGTGGGTGCCCAAAGCAGCATCGACCATGAGGTCTTATCCGTGTTTCAGTGTGGGAACTAATCACTTTACAGTACTATATATGAACGCTTTCAAGTCGGCATCCGCTTATTTAATTGATGCACGTAAAAATGAGATTTTATTCCAGTAGACATACACCAATGCTCTCGACTGAGACACAATAAAAGTGCTGTGTCTATTTTACGCATGAGTGTTGGACAAAATCTACACCAAGGTGTTTTGCGACAAATTCACAGCGCTGATTTCTTTGAACATCTCTGCCACCAAATTTCATTCTACCACTTCTCAAGTTCAACTTATCGATACTTCATTCTGTATAATTCTTCATAAGCTCAACTATCTTTCTCCCATTTCACAGCCTATTCGTCAATTGTTATTCCCTGAATTTTATTAGAATTATACAACGAATCATTCGATGGTTTTTGGTTAATATTTAAGCCAACGTGCTGATCACCACTTACGCGCGCAGCGATACGCTAGTGAACTAAGAATCACAACTGAAGTCTCAACGTGACATTCACACCTATTTTTAAAGTCGTAGTCTTAATGTTGAAGAAAACAATGTGATCCACACCAGTATATGACAGCTTTTCTGAATCAACAATTTTTATTGTTTATCTTTTCACATAGTAGAATTTTGAATAGCTTCGAATTTGTTATAATTTTTGCAGTTAATCGTATGTGTGAAAGAATCTAGGTTACAATATGCCATCTTTGCGCTGTAATTACTTTTAAGTGGGGTTCAAGCCGTGGTTGTACTCGCCTTTTGGTCCGGATGGATAGTGAAAGGGAGAGAAAGGGATGATGTCATTTTCCTGCCCATTCATTGGCCAATTTGATTGACGTCAAGCTTTCTCAGGGCACCGGATAACAATTAATTGGCTGCTTTATCTTCTATGTATGTGATCTGTGTTAAGACGAGGAGATACGAGGACCGAGTTGGTACGAGAACAGAGTGCTATATCATATTGCTCAAGAGACAGGAACCGACCCGGCTCTTGCCTACTGTACCTCGGGTCGGGTCCCCTTCAGTCGTGAGAAATAACTTACTCATTGCCTGAGAGTTATAAAAGTGCTGTGCGCCTAATATGCAGGAGCATCTCA
>VOMN01035406.1:0-12607 GCA_014899125.1 Orchestia grillus
GTTAGATGATCGCGTGTACCATATATGACCCACTCCGGAGTCAAGGTGTTAAGCAGCACGAAACAATGTAGACTCGAGGACACAGAGTTCACGTTGACCCTACAGAGACCAGTAGTACACTATATGGCCCGCTTCATTAGGCTACTCTTGGTTATTCGTACAAAATTAAATGCACCCTTGGCACACATGTGAAGAGGCAAGCTGGACAGCTGGAGCTAGTTTTCCGTACAAAGTTGGACGCTGTCCTATTGTGAAAATAATTAGGGCGTTAGAAAGCTAAACCTCGCCTCAAGGAAAATATTTAACCAAATGGTTTCTCTTAGGCTGGAATACAGAGAGAACACTAAGGGAAAGGAGTACATTATGCACCTCTTCCTCCTCTTTTCATCCTGCTCGAGCTTGTGGTGCCGCTTGGTGAAGACCTCATCCTCCAGGTTCTCGGTGCCCTCCATCACGTACAGGGGCGTCAGCACTGACAGTCGCCAACTAGGGATCTGGAGCCAGTGAAAGAGAGTAATACAGGAGCAAATTACCTCGAAAATATGCCATGCAACAAGGGACGGTTGTAGGCTGCCTACTGCAAGGCGGCAAAGATTGCATTCTAAGTTACCTTGAAGCTCACCATCCACATCAAACGTGATCCAAAAAGAGCGAAAAAATTTGCCGTAAAGTACGGACTACAAACAAAAAATTGTGAACCTAAGCAAAGGATGTGTTTCTTCCTACACGGGATCCCCAGTGCATAAAACAGTAAGTTAAGAAAGAAGAGAAAAAAAACAAAGAAGAAATAGCGAAGAAGACGTGAAAAGCGAAAGCAGCAAAGGGCGCAAAAAAGTAAAATTCCCGCAGGTCTACCGATGGCTAAGGTGACCTAACAGCAGCTTTCTGGGGACGCCAGTCCTCACAGCATACAATAGACAAACCTTAGCTAACCTCACCCTATTGCGCATCCTATGCCCCTCAAGGAGGATGAGCATCAAAAGAGACTGTAGGGTGAACTGAGGGCACAAGTTGCGATCACAAAAACAAGACACAGGTTGCACAAAGAGGCAAAAAATATCAAGTCAAAAATAAAATCAATTGAAATTCCGTTGACACTCAGACTAAAGTCTGAGTACAGGATGCAGATCGTACATTTGAGGCAACCTGAGAGAGTCGTGGACAAACGCCAGGCCCTGCAACAAGCTCACACCTCTCGCCAAGATTGACAAGATGAAAGTCAGAAAACCAATGTTGCATAAATAATCAGGCAACTTTTTAAATTTAATTTCAATTTTCTAATTTTTTTTCATCTTTTAAAGCAATGAAAATTGCGTTTTTAACGATTTGGTTGCACGTAGGAGGCTTTACAAGAAAAACAACTTTTTGGAGTACGGTTGGTCTTTCCAGGGTTGATGCTCCACTGCAGACATAAAACTTACGATTGAGAAGACTTCACCCTATGCAAGGGTACAACACTACAGTGCTAAATATTTTGCCCCATGCTTTACATTAAAAACAATTTAACTTTTCATGGACTGGGAAGGTTATCTACATTTCCATTCAGAAACCTAAACCAATACCAATAATTAGAACAATGCTATCAGCCATAATACAACAGACATATATGGCCTATTTCTAAGTATGAAATTTTACGTTTTTGTCGCTTCTGTCCTCATTTTTCATGCAAACCTACTTCACAATAATTATTGTACAAACATAATTTTGAAAATTAAAAGAAAACTTCATTTACTAGAGTTTAAATAAATCACTAAATACTTCCCGAGTACGGACGCGGCAACACCTACAGATGCTAAATTTTGACCATAACGCAAAGCCATTTCCACCCTACAGACACGGTAGACCTTCATCCAAAGCTACACGTTACTGAGCGTGTTGCAGCACCCACCTCGACGCTCCTCTCCAGCAGAGGCGTGGTGGCGTCGAGGGCGAGACTGGTGTCCGCAGGGTCGTACAGGTCAGCGGGGGGGTCGGTGGGTAGGAAGTAAGGCACCTCTGTGCTGAGGTAGCCTTCCTTGCTGCGCAGGGCTCGCAGCGAGCAAGGCGGTACTGCAGCACAACAGAGAACTTCACTACTGCTTCTGATCACAACTTCATGTCAACTGCCAACAGTTAACCTTCTCAATGGTGGACTAACGGACGGAAGAGATTGTCCATTGGCGTGAATATTCCATATTATGACTATTATTTTACCACTTTTACACCGGGTATTCTGGCTAATGAAATAGGAATCAAGACCCGCAGATTTTATCAGTTGTAATCTTTATCCGTTAATGTGCTGCGTCCACAGATGAGGGGCTCAACTTAACTCCTATTTCAATTTGTCTGTTTTTTTTAACATAGCCTCCGTAGGAATTAATTCACACTGATCAAGTAAAAAACAGAAAGAAGGGATTGGAAGAATCTTCATTGATCGAGACACAAGGACTTCTATAGAATTGAAAATAAAATTATATTTTTCCAAGACATGGCATTCCTGTTACAACGATCGAGGAGAAATTTACTTCACTGTAATATAGCAGAAAATTTTTATGCTTACCAATGGCATTTTGCTCCTTAAGTTTGGCTGCAGCCTCACAAGCAGCTTTCACAAAAACTTTTTCATACTCTTGGCTGCTGACTCCATTGCTGGCTGCAGCAGCCGAGTCTGCCACTGCAGACTCCTCTTCAGACGAGCTGCTGGACATGGAACGTCTGCGCAGCTGCCTCTTGCTGTCAACCTGGGCCTCTTCAGGGCCCGTTTTGGCAGCCAAGTCCCCTTGCAGCCCAGGGCTGTCACTTGAATCTCGGGCTGGGCCCCGGGACCGGAGGCTGTGCGATGTGGTTCCATCGGGCAAGTCACTGTCTCGGTCAACACCTCCAGCCAAGTTGCTCAGGTTCAAGTAGTCCTGGACAATGAGGTCGTCAGGTGTTCGTTTCTGCTTCTTCGATTGGTCAGTCTCGCAGCTATCGGACTTGCGCTTGGCGACAACACCATTGCTAGCAGAGGGGTGTTGCCTGGAAGCAACCAGTCCCCCAGTAACTTGGCCACCTCTTGCAGTGTCATCACCATCACACCAGCCTTCACCATCACTGCTGTCGACTTCACTGCAACTCACCTCAGATTTTGCTGATGATTTTCTATCAGAGGTTTGGGTCTTCTTGGCTGAACCTAATCTCCTACTGAGGGAAAGCTTAGAATGTCGTCTAATGGGAATTGATGAACTATTTTCTACGCTCGACTCGTGGAGCAATTCATTCTTGACTATATTAGTATTATGACTAACTGAACTAGAACTGTCATCTGTATCTGTATGGAGAGCAGAGCTCGTACTCAAACTGTCCAATCGCGGAGAATGCCTCAATGGAGTTATAGGCTCACAGGCTGTGTTACTAACATTAATTTCAGTCTTAACACTACTTTTTTGAATAGGCAATGAGGTATTATTCCGCAACGTTCGGCAGTTGGGCGAAACAGTTCTGGGTTTGCTGCAGTAAGCTGAGGGAGAGTTAGGAGTACTTTTGTGGTGTGACTGTTGTGACAAAACAGGGCTTGCAGCCTTGGCAGGAACCTCTGCATCAGCAATTTCATGGTTTTCATGGTTATCATAAGTTGCAGAATGTAGTTCACTGGAAATAACAGTGTTATTATTAATGCTGCTGTGGGCATATGTATCAACTCTACAAGGTCCATCTTCAACAGAGCTTTTGGCTGGCAGAGCATCGTTGCTTGGCTTCTTCTCCTGGTAACTCTTCTCATTTGCACGCTCCAAACGATCCCGTAGCTGTAAAAGATGAATGAAATTAATTTGCTATTAGGTAATACAATTTTAACACATTCACTGAATGGAGGATTAAATGAGGTCTTTATTTGTAAAAATCCATTGTTTTAAATTAAAATAGGGGGATGCAACAGTTAAGCAACAAGTGCATAGTGCACAGAGTACTTTAGCCTTCAGTGTACTTAGGACCATCTTATAGCCATATATGCCACCAATATCTACACTATGAAAACCATCCTATACACTTCTAATATCTAAGCTACATAACCAAGTACACAATACTACTACTACTACTACTACTACTATTACTACTGCATAGGTCATGCCACTACTGTGCAGGTCATGCCCCTACTGTGCAGGTCATGCCCCTACTGTGCAGGTCATGCCCCTACTGTGCAGGTCATGCCACTACTGTGCAGGTCATGCNGGTGTGGCTACTACTGTACAGGTGTGGCTACTACTGTACAAGTGTGGCTACTACTGTACAAGTGTGGCTACTACTGTGCAGGTCATGCCACTACTGCACAAGTCATTGGCTTTGACACCACTTAGGTCACAGAATGTATAGTTCTAGATCTTTCTATAATACAAGTGCATCGCATGACAGGACCAAGAAGCTGACACCAATCACAGGCATGCAGCAAGTTTAGATTGCATGACACATTGAGTAGTTCCAAGTTATCTGAGCAACATTCCTGATGCCAAACCACAATACCACATACATTTGAAACCTAGCTAGTTCACATGGATATTTTAACATTCTATTCCTTTGAAAACTTATTGGAAAGGTTAATAACATTCACATATAAGAGTAGATATAAAATAATTTTTGTTCAACTGTTTGCCCTCAAGATTTTAGAATCATAGGTAGGATTGAAAGCTAGAGAAATGAAGATGATAAGCTAGTGATACAATGTTCATAGGTTTTCAAGAGTAGGAATCCAGAGGAGCTACAACCCACTCTAGCCATGTCAGGTCAAGTCTGACAATTTGGTCCACATGGAGCGTGTGGCTTCTGATGTTCAAAAATATCATCGGGCAACATTGTTAAAGTTTCTCATTAGTTCTAATGAATACAAATTTAATCCCTTTCCCAGGAAGTTTTCTCCTCAAAATGCATAATTTTGAGACAATTTTAAAAGCTCAATATGCACATATGTATGAATACACTCAGAAATGGTCTGTTCATAAGAAAAAAGATCAGCAAAGCAGTAAACTCATACTAAGTTGAGAAACTTGAATTGGGTAAAAATGAATTAACTCACCCTTACTAGACACTAAGATTAATTGTTCTCAATTTAAAGCAAGCTTTCATCAACTACTCACACAAAGAATTGGCACAGTAGAACTTTGATAAGAGTTTAATTCCATTCAAGGCAAGGAAAATTCTTTGAATTTCTTGTCTGAAGAGACATTATTTTATTGGAACAAATTACATATAATTCAACTGTTCCAGTCCAAAAATATATATATATATATATATATATAGCCAAGATCCAAGTCAAACATGGACCATTCATCACCACCCTGCTTTATGCTGCATGAAGTGTATACTGAATACTCCTAGTCCTCAATTCATGATTTCCTTCAACAACACAACAGACACCATATCTGTAGCCCAATTCAGTCAAATATTAGCCAAATACCTAGAAAAATTACAAGTAACATTGTGACAAAAACAAGAAATTCATACAAAATACTGCACAAAAAAATCAGGGATATAAAGCCAGAGCTGCTGGAGACAGCATATTTTATTGGGTTCAAGCTGGAATGAGCTTCAAATCAATGAGCTTTAACATTGAAGTTCTTTACCAGGTTCTAAGTTGGAATTTCAATGTCAATTTCTTGTGATGCTAAATTTTCAGAACACTCAAGATTTTCAATACTTCTTAACAATTGAATTACTAATTATTAGTTAGTTTAAACCTCCTTATTTACATAAAATGTGATCCAATGAGAACAAAGAGAAGAAGGGACCATTTTGTGGAGACCTTAGAAAAATTTGAGTCTACATGCAGGTGTGTTCCCACACTAAATTCCCTATACATAGAGACAGCAAATTAAGAAAGAGAAAGAAAAGGCAAAGAAAAGATAGCAAAAAAGATATGAAAATTGAAAGAAGAAAAATTGGTACAACAGACAAAAGTCCCATAGCTTATCTATAGCTGAGGTATCCTAACAGTGGTCCCCAGGGGTCACCAGTCCCCATAGCATAGGATAGACAACCCTATTGAGCATAATCCTATTGCCTATCCTATGCTCCCTGAAGGCCTCGATAATTGGAAGTAGCTAATGAAATTATTATTATGAAGAAAGACATTCTTACGCCTTTTTGTTCCAATACATATTCTATTCTTAAAGCAGTAAGTAATTTATACACATTTTGCACCAAATGTAAAAAGGAGAGCCAGGCTTGCAGTCTAACAAAATCAAGGGGCTGAAGTCAAACTTTTTCTCTGGTTCCATATGCCTGAAAAAAATTATTGCAATGATGGTATGAAATTGGATGCAGAATAGAAATTAGTTTGAAGCTAGCTCATACTGCAGATTTACAGTCCATCAGCACAACAGAAAGATACCCAAGTCACTTGTTGTAAAACAGAATTCTTGTGGTGCTAAGTTTAGTTAAGTATATTTATATGAAGGTATGACAAAAAAAAATCAGTACAACTAAATTTTCTCTCTTTAGCCCAACAGGGACAAGTGTTGCAGATTTTGGCCTGGTCAGATACAACTTTTAACAATTATTTATATTTTATTTAGAGTTCTTAAATTTACATTTCAATATCTGTGTTAACAAACGAGATGCACTAAACACTTGCTAAAGTTAACCAATTCATGCATTTAAATTTAAACATTCATTCAAGCATGCAAACACCTCACAACAGAGAGACAATATTTTCAAAAGCAGACATGAGAAGCCACATACCAATCCCAAAGGGCTAAACTCTTCAGTAACAACTTTGCTGAAAATCAAGCGTTAGCATGGATGTTGAGCTACACCAGCCAATGGCATTGAAGGGATTAATAACCTTCAGAATTTGATCAAATTTGCCATTTCAGCCTGGGATTAAAATATTGAAATTTTTGTAACAGCACTAGAAGCTTGAGAAAAGTAGTTAAAGCTTAAATAGATCAAATTGAGCCAACATTTGTCACATAAAGACAAGTTGCATACTAATCATAATGGTCTATGGACAAAATATGGTCAAGTGAAATAATGCATTTTATCTACCTATGCATGATCCAAAGAATTTTTACTCTTATCTCGTTTTTAATTGGGTAGATATGATTTTTCTGGCTAACATCCAGATCAGCATCCCATGCACACTCCAATATGGCAACCCATTATTATAATTTTATATGTTCATTATATATCAGTACATTAAACCCATTCCAAATTAATATATTTTTTGGATATTGATTTAATAGCAAATTTTCAGGGGTTGTGGGGGCACTATATCTATACATGAAATTACCTTATTTAATCTAACCTATGCCTATTTAGTTTAATATAATTTTATTTATCTTTCATTAATTACCATTTTAGAATTTAAAAAATTACGGGTATTAGTATCAGTGTTGCCAGAATTTAAGCAAATTTCTATTTTGGAGATGCTTGCATGGATATTTTTAACACATTGCCTATGGATGAATGCTGCTAGTTAGGTTGTACCATCAAGGATGCCAAATTTGAATGCAGCAACACTGTCATGTTCTGAAGTTAGGCATGCTTTTATTATTTTTGCTCTCTCTGTACTCAGATTAATGATTTCTATAAATTCTAATAGTTCGAATGTGAGTTTTCTGAGACCAGAAATAAAATGAGTATTGGTGCACAGAGCAAATCATTATGTAACACTGGTTGGTTAATAATATACTAAAAACTAAACAAAAATAAATTCCATTTCTAGAACTAGATGGTAATTAACTTGAATAATTACCTTTTATACAAGCACATTCAGAAGTGCACATTGTGTACAAAAATTCAGTAAGTACTAAGAGACAAACAAATATACAAAAAAAGCTAAGACATACAGCTATCAATTGTGCAAACACCTTCCATCTCCACATTCATTATAACAGAAAATACAATACCTAAAAATTCCACTGATATTGGCATTTTCAATCACATTTTATTGATAGATTAACAGTCATCAAACTTTGAAGTCATGCATCACCTATATACATTTGTACTTGTATACATGAAACAATTCTCATTATTGACAACATATTTGAGTTTAGGCAATCCCAATTAACTGCATGTTGTTCACAAATTAATAAAAAATTAATATTCACATAAGAAACAGTTGAACAAAATTAACTTGTTTTCCAGGTTAGTAAAAAGTTATTTAAAATAAAAAATAATTGAATACAAGTTTGACACTAATGGTGACATACCAATCTGCACAGCATAGCTGGTGCCAAGTAAGGAGCACAAATTTCAAATTTTCATCATCAAAATTGGTTAACATTTACTGAACTGCACCAACTGCCCAGAGCATCCTATTCATCATCCAGCCTCTATTTTGATGCCATTGCATAGAATTATTTTCTGAGTGGTGGAAACATATTTTTGTAAGTTTTTAAAGCATACAAAAAGCTATATGAAAAAATATTCAGACAGTTCACATCTTAATAGAACCTGACAAACCCAACACAAATAAAGCCTACATTTATACAGGTTCTGAAGGAAATATTAGCCTAATCTGACCTAACATTGCTCAACCTATCAGAACCCTAATATAACCCTTACATAATTGGGAGGAAGCAAAACTGTGTGAGATAACTACGATATAAAATAATGGGGAACAAGTTCAGAATAAGTTATGACTAAATTAAGGTTCTGTTAAGATGAAGTTAGGGTAGATTAATATAGGTCTGTTTAGTTAATTTTATCCAACAAAGTAATAATATCAGAATTCAGTGTATGGAAATGTGACCCAAATTTCTGATGAGTTTGCATCATTAGATCATATTAGTATGGAAAAGGTTTGAATATCTTTCAAGATAACTTTTTCTATGCTTTAAAACCTTTTACAAATAGATTTCTACCACTCAAAAAAAATTCCAACCAATAAAATAAAAATAAAGGCTGTACAATGAACAGATCACTCTAAGCAGTTGGCCGCAGTAAAGTAAATATTACTTCTAACTTACCCCTAACTTACCCCTGATGTGATGGGAAGGAAGCATAAGAGCACAAGAAATATTGTATAATATAAACTTTTTATGATTTTTTCTTGTCATAAACTTGTTGAAAACAGCTTTCTATCATTCAAGAGAAAAAACTCCCATCCACGACAACAAGATGTGGGCCGTACATAGAATAAAATGCTGTGCAGTTATCAATATTCAAATAAATATTACCCAAAATAAATTTCCAAAACTTTTCCTTTAAAAGCATTTGAAAACAAATCACGCAAAAAATTCTTAACCAATGACACCAAAATGAAGGTTGTACAATAAATACAAGTATGAGCTTTTGAAAAGTTGGCTGCAGTAGAGTAAATATTAACCTCAAGATCAAGTCATGCAATCTCTAAATTCCGGCTTTATGTTCAGAATATTACTTACATTGTAAGAAAAGGTAAGTATGAAAGAATATTTATAATAATAAAATCAAAATTTTGGTTTTAAAAACCCAAAATTTATTCACCAATAGTGAAGTGTCTTAACTTTCAATATTATGGGTTTAACACATATTTTCGACTTGACACTTTGACTACAATTCTCTACACAAGAAATATCACAAGTCAACAAAAATTTCTGCTTTGAACTTAAAATGATAAAATGATAGGATTAGGTATAACAAATTCGGTTTTCCTATTTCCCTAATTCAAACTAGCTGATTTGAGTAATGAACATAAATTTAATGTAAATTTAAAAATTTGTATTTGTATATGTTAGTGCTTTAGTTAAATTAGGTTAAATAATAGCATGTACCATATATGGCACACGTCGCAATTAAAGTGTTAAAGGATCTTATTAAACATGTCTTTAAATGAAAAAGTTTGTTTATGCTTAATTATAAAAGAGATCAAGTCAATACATTTGCACAATAAAAAAAATATATATTCTTATACATACAAACTTACTTGTTCATTTTCTTCTGTGAGCTCCTTAATGATTTTATCTTTGGCAGCTAAATCTTCAGCTTGCTGTTGTATTAAATCTAAGTGCAAAAGCACTAACTCTTTCAAATGTTTGGCCTCAAGTTCCTTGCTTAAAGAAGACTTTGTATCCAAACACTCGATGTACATATGATCAAACTGCATTGCCATAGCTTCAGGCGACTTGGAATAATTATTATTTAAAGCCGATAAACGTAAACGTCTTCGTTTGTTGCTCAAACGTAAACTGTTGAGGATTCTCAGTTTTGGAAAATCTAAACCATACTTGCTAATGGAAGCCAATTTGGTAACAGAGGGTAGTTCAGAGCCATGTTTTGAAGTTGAGACGGTGCTAATCCCTCTCATTGGTGGGCCTTCACTTCATGCTAGTTGTAGAAAAAATCAACGACACGTTGATTCATCAGTGGAACTAGTTATTCCTATAATTTCATTTGGAATTATTGCAGATTGAAATGTCACTCATTTCACATACATATTTTACTCATACAAGGTTGAATCTCCGATATGCAATTTCTATGCTTCACTTTTCATAGCCCCTAGCGGCAGCCATGTTGAAATCTTCAAATTTGACAGAGTTTAATCATAGCGAAACTGTTGTTTCTAGCAAATGATTGGCCATACATAGCGGTCGCAATTGAAATAAAGAAATATAATCATTCCTTACAAAAAATGTATACACTATATTTTCCAAAACTGCACACAAAGTACGATGTGTAGCTATGTATTTCTTAATGTATCACTGATCCCTCCACAAATCAGCAAGTTTATAGGATTATACGATGTAAGATTTGCTGTAGACCGGTACTTATTCTTGGCGAATTACGCAGCCTTTGTGTGACGTTTTGTTACAGTATGTTATCTCAAGTGAATAATGACGTTTCATGTTGTAAACTACTGAATATTGTTTTAACCGTTGCATTTATGTAGCGGCGTTTCGATATAATCGTTCTCAAAAATTCTTTCAACTGGCTAAAACTGTTGAAAATATTTATACACAAAAGTTGTTAATGATACTATTCGTAAAACAAGTGTGGAGAACATAAGATGTAATTATTTACTAAAGATATATAGAAACTGCAAAAATGTCATACTGTATGCACTAGAGGCACAAAGATGTTCGTTGCTGATATGCATGAAAAATATCTTTACACGTGAATGAAATACATAGAATGGACAAAGGTTATTCACAAGCTAATATTTCACTTTTCACTCTTAGCCAAGAATTTGAGAAGTATCAGTATTATGCTGTGCAAATGCTCGTAATATTTCGTATGCATCATGCATTTTTGTTATCACTTTGGCGGTTTCCTCCTATGTATAAGAGAATTTAAGCTGCAATAGGCTATCTTTGAACTGTAATTTCTATTTGAGATGTTTCTCGAGTA
This sequence comes from Orchestia grillus, assembly GCA_014899125.1. Classification (NCBI taxonomy): domain Eukaryota; kingdom Metazoa; phylum Arthropoda; class Malacostraca; order Amphipoda; family Talitridae; genus Orchestia; species Orchestia grillus. Next base: position 11,281 of record VOMN01035406.1, read on the forward strand.
AATATTTTACTTTTCGTGCTTAGTATGGAACTATGAATTATAAGTCAAAGTTTCCACGTGACTTCCACCCGTAATTTTAAGGTTGCAGTGTTACTTATCATAATCAGAAGTTCCATTACGATTTCCACATTTTAATGTGAGGCTGTAATTTTACTAAATAAAGACCTGAAGGTTATATGCTTTGTATGTGATTTATTTCGGAATAAAGGATTTTTTCTTTCTTTTCTTTAATGATGAAGAAATCAATGTGATCCACGCCTGAATGTGACTCATTTTCGGATCAAGAATTTTTATTGTTTTATCTTTTCATTCTGTAAAATTTGAAAAAGATTCGAATTTTGTTACAATTTTGGAGTTTATCGTATGTTTAAAAGAATTACTGTAATTAATTTACTATATTAAAAGATATCGCGCATCAGTTTTTGTGCTTTGGAGCGAATTTGTGATCACGATCCAAAGTTTTAACGCGACTTCCACACGTAATATTAACATTATAGTCGAGAAAATACCAATTGGAAGTTCCATCGAGACTTTCATGTTTTAATTCTAAGAGTGTAATTTTACGAATTGAAAAACCGAGAGGTACGTACTTTGTATGTGACCAAATTCGGAATAAACAATTTTTCTTTTCTCTTTTATTTTGTACGCTGAGATTTTTGATATACTCATGCGTTACGTGGAATGGTCGTAGGTCGCATGACCAATCGAATAAGGACATCAATTAGGTACTCAATCTAGGTCGTAGGGGCGTGCATGAACACCCGTTGATAACATAAAAAAAACATGCATGTAGCATGCTAGACGGTGCACTGCAACTTGGAATTTTTCCCTATGAAATGTATGAAGTGCCACAGTTCTCAAGGAGGGTAACAAGTAATTTTGAGATAATATGAAGTAAAGTTCAGTTATATTAAGCGTAATTATATACGTTTATTATCTGTTGTATTACTTATGAACTTTCAGTAATTTTTATTATCATTTTTTTTCAACTGGAAAAAAACTGAAAGCTCGTCAAGAATGAGTCAGGATTTCAAGCTTGCTAAAGAGCCCGTGACAGGCTCAGTCAAGGTCTGAATTCAGTATATTCAGACCCACAAATATGATCATCGAAGAAAGGCCGTGTAGGGACAATACAGTCTCTTGACGTCCGACCTGGCTCCAGAATTAAGAGCAGGTTCAGCATTCAATGCCCTTATTTGGGTGTCTCCAGTACTGTCTTCAACCTTTGACTGATCATGTAAGCAGAGCTGGGCAGCGCTACTTTGAAATGTAGCGGCCGTTACATTTCGAAGTAGCACTGCCCACCTCTGCCTATGGTATTCCAACG
>VOMN01035407.1:0-19422 GCA_014899125.1 Orchestia grillus
AAAAGTTACTAAGTTAGTAGCGTTTTCAAATGCAGAACAAGTACCTACCAGTCATGATGAGAGATGAGTCTGGGGACCACTGCAACAACTGAAACAATGAAATTAAGACTATGTTCATCCAAGCTGTTATAAATGATCAGAAATTACATGCATTTCAAGACTAGAAATGATGTATCAATTAAAACTTTCAAACCCATTTGACCATGAATAGAACTCAAGCTTTGCAAAATATTCTCATAACACATCTATATACATTTTGCATAAGTATATTTTTGTTGGTAAACATATCTATAGCAAAAACATTTCATTGCAATGAATTACAACAGTACCTAGAAAAGATAAACAAAATCCTGAATTAAGAAACATGATGTAAATCAAAAGTGAATAAACCAGCTCAAAGTCAAAAAAGAAATAAAGAAGTTAAAACAATACGCAGCTGAAGGGTTTCAATAAGATATACTACATGATGAATGTTTAATGAAAAACAGTATTTTATTTCAATGCTTTATGCAAACTTCAAAACGCATCCAATAAATATGACTTACAAGCTGCAGTTTGGTCAAATGCAGTACAGGTGCTACTTATGAAGGAAATTTGTGCAAAAAGTTGTGAAAAAGAAAAAAGGGCAATCTCACAAATTTTCAGAATTTTACACATACCCAGGGACAGACATTTTAATAACAGTTTGAAGCATCTTGAAGGACAAAAACTAGAAAATGAAAAGGTAATATCTTCAAATAAGATAAATCATTGAAGAATGAAACAAGAAAATGACTGCTGCTTGAAGCACTGCCATGTTCTTCAGTGGGTAGTTTTGCTAACCTGTCCACTGTCACAATCAACCAGGCATGTGCCTTGCCTACCTCTCAGCATAGGCAGTGCCCATCCCGAATGAAATATCTATATTAGCAGTTGCATTTATCTGCTATGAAAAATTCTGAAAATAACTTCACAGTAAAATAGTTTGCATGATTGTAAAGCCTAAGAAAAGGAACGGTTTTTTATTTGCAGACAAAAATTTTTAATCACATGCTTGCTGTCAAAATATGTGGATAACACAGTCATTGTATTCACACAGTCATTGTTGATTACACAGACCATGTGAATACACCATCAGCCACCTGGGCAGTGACCAATTGGCCATTGGGGGACCAGCAAACTAAGTTGGCACAACTTGAAGAGAAACCAACACTAAAATTCATATCTCTAACTGCAAATGAACATTCATATTGAAAAATATAATTTATACTGTCTTATTTTTACACAAGGTCTCAAAAAAGGAAAAAAATTGCATCAACTTAGAGATTTGCCTCCCCTAGAGCTTGAATTTGTCTGGTCAAAAATGTAAGTATTACTGTACTAGTATGGTAATAAGAAGGCTTGATTGCCCCATAACACAAATTTTAAAGTTTCAACAGTATATAAAAATATCTGTTTCTATCATATAAAGAAGGAAGACATACAAAAAATAATTCAGTGCTATGACAATTCAAATTATTGTACTTCCATATACACTAATGACAATACAATGTGATTTGCATTTCAAGCAATTGGGTGTTATTTTATAACTCCTTTTGTTGAAAAACAGAAAATGCCTTTCATTTTTATGAAATTTAGCTCTTGCATTGCACTTGCATGAAACACATTACTCATAATTTATAGAAAAAAGCAAATTTATATATTCACTGACCTGACTATGAAATCAAAGTTCTAGCATTCATTTTTATCCTCCTTAGATATAAACAGAAAAATGAATTTTCATGCTGGAAATAAGATAACAAAAGTGAAATTTTGTTACAAGGTGTTATTAAAAGATTTTAAGCTAAATAACTTTACTGATGATATCTAATAAAATACTTTGATTTTCAAAATTCAACTAATTTCTGGAATATAAATTACAGCAGGAATTAAAAAGGCATATAACTCTACTTTAATTTCAGAATCACAATATTGTTAGTACTTGGCATTAATAAAAGAGGTTCTGTTTATAGTTGTAGTTATAGTACCCTGATAAAAAGCTGACAAAAATACTATTGATTTAAAAGCTATTCCAGAAATTGGCCATGTTTCTATGGTCAAAGTCAGAATAAATAAGTCAAGGTCACAGTAAAAGTAAATAAGTCAAGGTCACAGTAAGAGTAAATAAATCAAGGCCACAGTAAGAGTAAATAAATCAAGGCCACAGTAAGAGTAAACAAGTCAAGGTCAAAGAGTAAGTCAAGGTCAGAGTAAGCAAGTCAAGGTCAGACTAGGTAAGTCAGAGATCAGAGTAAATAAGTCAAGGTCTGAGTAAATGAGTCAGTCAGAATAAGTAAGTCAAGGTCAGATTAAACAAATTGAGGTTAGATTAAGTAAATCAAGGTCAAATGAAGTAAATCAAGGTCAGATTTAGTGTGTCAAAGTCAGAGTAAGTAAGAAAAGGGTAACACTAAAATTAATTTTTAAAGAGTTGAACAATATAAAAATTCAAAGTTAATTTCAGAAAAAAGGTAATCAATGCTAATTATCCCAGTTATATTCTTCAAAAAGATTGTTTGCTAAAATGTGAACTAAATATATTATTTATATATGCATAAATATATGTACAGCTAATTTTTAAATCCACTTCATACTTTTTAAGTCAATAAATTTTGGAAACTCATCTTTGCTAACTTGAGATAAAAATATTGTAGTTCTGAAGACAACAAAACATAAAAATATATCATGCAGGAATAGATATATATAATATAACAACACATTGGTATTAAAAGTTTGATTGAGGCTTATATTACAGAGATTTGCATTAAAGTTAATTATTACATAAGGATAATTTGGTATTAAAAGCACATTAAATCCAATGAAACTTAAATTTTAAATAAATCTTATAGAGGTCCAGGAAAGCTTCATTAGATGTCATAATTGTCATTCTACATTCAAATTTTACATTATTTATCATACTATAAAATATCATGTCTATGAATTTTCATTATATTTCAATTCTACTACGCTTATAATTACCATTATGCTTAGTAGAAAACATTTTGTTTATAATATATTGGAACTACAATGTTCAGACAAGCAAATAAGTATGATTATATGATTAAAAATATAAAACTATTTAGCATAATCTCAACCTCATCAACATTTTAAAATGACTTTATTTGCCCTGACGAAAATAACACCATATTATTTACTCATTCCTTAACTATTATCATAACTCAAGTCTTTAGCAGAAACCTTGCATTTTATCTGAACTAATCAAGTTTATGATTTATTTATCCCTNCCTTCACAATATCAAAATACGCTACTAGGGCACCCTCTTTTTCTTCTTTGCCTTCAGTGTCTCATCTTCGTAACTTGAAAATGTTAAATTAAAATTATCAACAAATCTTCATAACAGTGTTTTCGTAATACACATTTTCCTCAAGACCAAATCCTTTAAATCGAAAGTGGTGAAAAACTAATTTTAATGAGTTATAATCGGCATAAGTAATCTAAATAAAGTTAAATAACATGAGTTAAATCCAATAACGACAAAAAATTACCGAGACGAAATTGTATTAATGCACAACGAATTCCAGATGCTCAATTATCCTGTCACTCAAGGCTGAAGCCTCAACTGCAAATTGAAACGCCCGGGCGTTCAGACCAGACCAACACCGACAAAAATCGGTGACTTCATTATAAGACTTCCGCCAGTAAGGAGCATACGTGTTCTGTGATTATTTTTCATTTTTGATATAAAACATACACATGAAGTACATAGCTCGTGAAAACTGTGAGTGATATTCAATTATATACGAACGCGTAAATTTTCAATTTCATCCTAAAAGTCTGCATCTAATTATTATTATTATGGAATTCTAACTTAAGTGGTTAATTTGCTTCTTTGAAATGTTTTTTCATGTCTGCCTTCCGCGCGTGTTAATGCGAAGCACAACAAATCAACGAGTACGAACAAAATAAATCCAGCATATTTTATAATAATTACATAAATCGTTCAAATATTTACCGACACTTCAATCAGGCTTTGGTCCCAGTCACTTCTATGGAAATCCGGCATAGTGACCTCACATGAGAAACCCGGCATGGGACCTCACACAAGAAACAAAATAGGGAAAGAGATCCTTATCGAGCTCCATCCTCGAAATTCAATCATCATCATAATAAATTGCAGTTTATCCTTAAGACAATACGTAAAATGTTACCCTTATTGGACAAATGTTTAAATAAACGAGCATTTGCAATACTTTGAATGCCAAAAAAACAGAGCTGGGCAGCACTACATTTCAAAGTAGCGCTGCCCACCTCTGCAAAAAACAAAAGATTGGTCACATTCAGAGGGCAGCTGCACCATTGGGGTTGTAGCCTCCAACCCGTTTACAGTCGTGCGTCTAAATAAAACCCACAGCGCAGCAAGGTGAGTGCTCGAGCGCAATCGTTTAACATCCTAAAATGAGATTGCACATCTCTACGTATCTCCTAAAGGGCTCAGAGTTGCAGCTGCTGTTTGGGTGTTCAGCGATCAATTCAAACAGCTGTTGGCCGAAGTCGTTGCCTCGGAGTTCCGGGAAGCGCAGTAACTTCGTCCCCCGTTGTTCGGACACTCGGGAAAGAAATATTGTTCAGACATGAGGACTAGAGAGTCCATTCAGTAAAGCTCAGGGCGACGTTCCATTAGGTACCCATGGGTGGACAAGGCGTGACCAGTTATTAGATGATACATCAAAACGTTTATTCGTTGGTTACGACGGCAGGAAGAGGGCCATACTCGAATTGTCGATATTGTCTTCCGTAGTTTATTACCATATCCTAAATTTCATTTCTCCTGCTAAGCGGTGGTGATGAGCATTCTTAAAGGGGTTATAGAAGTCCCTACTACTTACGCTGTGGTTGGTAGGATGCCCATGACTCCTGCTTCCTTGACAACTCTGTCCGCCCGCTCGTTGCCAGCAACATTCACTAGCACAGACACCCAGGGAAGCACACTTTTTGGTCTGTGGAAAAGGCCCACCAACACCAACACTCCTAAAACGAAATGTTTGTCACTGTCGGTGGGAACAGGGCTACCGTATTCTTAAATGGCTTGTAGAGCACTCTTCGAGTCGCAAAAGATTGTACGAGTTGCAATTTCAAATTCGCTAACTAAAGTTAGGAAGTCAACAATACTACGGAGCTTGTCTAAGAAAACTCGTTTTCCTCACGAGCCCCTGGAGGATACGGTGGCGTCGATTACGGCAGCATAGCCCACCTCAACGCACAGGTTGGAGCCATCTTTACAGATACGTTACGAGTCGCAATGGTGCGCTTCCACATGGTGCAGGAATATCTCTCAAGAGCTGTGGAATGGCAAGCAGTAGCTATAATAGCGCATTGCAGTTACCGTTACTGTAATATTAACTTCTCAAAAATCAAACTCAAACTCTTTAAAGTAGCAAAAAGCATCTGTCATGTATCCTTTAATTTAGCACCACACTTTTTTGTGTAGCGAGGGCTGGTAACTTGAACATTCATTTGAACTACACTTTAGACGTTTTTCGCTATGACACATAAAGCAAGACAATGGAGAACTATCTCACATGATTATACTGTGCTATTCATTACCCGGTAGTGATGGATATACCATACATATTTTATTATCATTGTTAGTTGGTGTAACAAAGCTCCCCAGCCAAATGGAATAAGATCTCAAAGAGAGTGAAAGAATGGACCATTTTGTAACGACCAAAGACAATGGAAAAGTAATAGTAGTAGTCGAATGGATTACAACGTTTTAGCGACTCTGACTTTGTCATCCCGAAAGAGAGGGGACCATTCAATATGGGATTGCAGAAAACGGGGAATCTACGCACATAGTGTATTTCTACATACGAACCCTTGCGCATAGAAACTGCAAGTTGAAAATGAAGAGGAAGACGAGACAAAGAAAGGATAGCGAAGAGGGTGTAAAAATTGATGGAAGTAAAATATGCATGGAAGATAAGGCTAAAGAATGTGCTATGGGGACTGGTGCTATGGTTTTATTTTTGAAAAGTACATATGCCATTTTGATTTATGTTTTCAAAATTAAATCAGTCAAATGGGATCCATTATTGTCCATACACTGGGTGTGAAGTAAATGCAACTTGTAATCGCCATCTTGTCCTCTATGAAGGGAAATAATAAAATAGATAATCCTCCGTGTATATTGAACTAGTACATAATTACACAAAAGATCCAAAACGATAGATGTTCCGAACCCAAATTATTCGCTCTCGCCAACCTAGGAATGAGGCGGACCTCCAAATGGTGACTAACTCTAGAAAAATTAACACGATATTAAAAATGTACTTCAAGACAAAACGATTCTGCTAAAACAATTACAAATGATTATTCGAAAAATCTTATTTGCCCCATCAAGAGTCATTGTTTTAACTCAACTATCAGCGAATTAACACCAAAAAAGGAATACCCGCGTCAAGCAAACGCTCTACGCAGAACGACGAGTTAGGATAGTGTCTGTTGCAAGATGTTCAAGACCAGGTCATCCCAAGAGTAGACGGTGATGAAATGTTCAACATCCTGCGCGTTGTAGGTCGTAAAAAAAAGAGTGCTTATAAGCAACAGACTCACCATCTCGACACGATAACTCTTTGCCTGCAAAATTATTTTGACGACAAGGCTGCACTTAGTTTTCCTTGGAAAAACTAGCTGCAGTCTTATACATGAAGGTGTAACGTTTTGCGCGTTATCCAACAAAAAAATCAAACACGAAATACGGTAAAGAGTGTTTTTACGTGTCGTAAAGTACATACATCTCGTAAGACTTGCTTGCTCGAAATGCTATCTACAACATGCAGCTCTACAAATTTCTCAAAAATCTAGCTGTGAACTTGCTCGCTCACCAGAAACTCTGTAGGAATGGGTTCACGAGTTGAAAATTTCTGAAAATACTTGAACTTCAAACGCGTTGAAACTTTCAAATTTCATCTCGCTTGCGAATGAATTATCTAACCTAAATCAACCGATATCACGACAATTAAAACTTGACACAGTAAAAGAAAACAGACGTACAAAATTAGGACGTATAATGATTAGCATCAAGATCTACAAACGAAGCACCCAGCAGAATGGTACGTTTGAACATGAAACTTCAGCTTCGTTTCATCATGGACTCGTAGTAGACCACTAGGAGCTCCCTCACCAGCGCACGAGGCGGAAAGTGTATTGATCGTGGAAACTGAGCTACCATTTGCATCATGGTATTGCAGTACTTAATTCTTGCCCCTTTCCTAGTGGGCGCCTCTAGAAGTCCTTTATGGTGATTCACTGTTATGTCCTTACTCCTCCACTAATTCTGCCTCAAGTAATGATGCAAAATTTCGTCCATCGTTTGCTGGTCAAACAGAGAGAGATGCGGATGCTCTAACTAACTTACGGACATCCGTCCGAAAAAGGATAATGCCAAGGTATCTCACATACAGCAAAAAAACATGGTATCATGTAAAATGCATTGTGGGTCCTTAACAATCACCTGCAATTGCTATGTCTAAAGAAGTTGAGTCACAGGTAATGGCCGGTGCTTTAGTAACTGCGCTATATCACTCAATGAAACTAGACAACATTGATTATCATAGCTTCGTACGGAGAGAACTTTTGGGACGACCAGCTCTAAATTATTAACGCTTCTCAATGCCGCTGGGCTGTACAGAGCAACGCCTGGCAACCATTCTGATTGAATTCGAGAAATCAACTAGCTTTACCACATAAAAAATAAATGCTTCCGCCGAACCTCGCAGAAAGTAAATCATCCAAAAGACGTGCAAAGAGCAACCCAAAACAAATCTTGGAACCCAAGGCGACGTGAATATTTTCAAAACGTGCAAGAGAAAACATATGCAGCACGCACAATAAACTTTTCGAGTCTAACGAACAGGGCATCATTAAAGTCGGCGATCACTACGGGCTGCTTCTGGCGACTAATCTGGGATAGTTCAACAGTTCTACAGTCCCGCTGCAGCTGTTGAAGTTGAGGGTCATGGCTTTGCTGAAGCACGACAAAAATGAATGCCTCCACAGACGCTGAAGATGAAAGAACGTGTAATTCCATCACCCAGGCACGGTAGTTCTTTTCTCCCAGACGCTGAGGAGAAGAATGTGGATCCGAAGTCAATAGCCACGCAGACCTGACGCTGATGCATTACAGAAGCTCATACCCCCCCGACGCCGACACGACCTACATGCACGAACACTTTACACTACGTAGAAGCAGCAGCAGCAGTACAGCTGAGGTCAAAGTTACATGCCGAGGGGGAGCGGCTGCAGGGCAGTCATGGCGTCTGGGAACAGCGAGTGGTAGCTCATCACAGGCACGTAGGCTGCCGTGATCATTTTACCTGCAACAGACACGTCCGCTTGTTATTTCACATTAAAAATACAATCATGAAAACATTTTTAGACATGAAAATAAAATAAAAGCTGTAATGAATAATTATTATGATCGGGTATGCGCGCATCGAGAGCGGCGCGAAATAAAAGAACGAGATTTCCAAATGTCATGTAAGCAGCTCAAAAAAGTGCTCCCGCAAGTTACAGCGGTTCTCTTCCAAGCTCTATCACACCATACATTGAAATGTGAGTGCCTATAAAATGATAGTCCTGTAACAATAATTACGATGCCAAGGTTAAATTGGAAAAATGATCTACTGATGCAACATGGATGGCAGGGATATTGTCACGCGGAAGTTCCAGTGAATCCGTTCTCTATTTGCCCTCACTTTACATCACACCATTTTTGCACTCCTGACCAGCGCAACAGAGATACAACTGAGTTTACCCCGCCCTCTCACAGGCGAGCACTAATGTTGAGAGGCGCCTAGCGCAGATTAAGGACGCACCCCACTCATGGTTGACGTTACATTGACTTCTGAAGCCCTCTTTGGCATCGAGTGAACAAGTTTGACCTTCCATCCGTGAATTTGATACACTTAGGCAGATGGTGACCTGAATGATAGGTCGGTTCGACGATTTAAAATGCGAGAAAATGTGACATTGAAAAATAAGATGTACGGAAACGAAAGAAGAGAGTTGCGTGAGAATTCTCGCCAGGTGCAGTAAACAACCTACCACACCTCGAGCATATAGGGAGGGGAGCACTGCAAAATAGTAGTTCAAAAACAGAATATTCTTCCAGGTCTAACACAAATTATAGTAAATGATCTATGCAAAAATTCCAAATTCCCTGCGACTCTGCTCAGTGTGTAACGTAAAATTGGATGCGGTGTTTGAATTTCTAAAGCCTTCAAGTATGCGGATGAGCTAATGGTAAAAACCATAACGTGATCAAAAAGTGAATAAAGTAATTACAAAACTGCAGAACGGCATAAAACTGTTACAATTTTTAAACACTTGCAGTTACGTTACCTCAAATCAACGAAGAACCAAGTCAAAATGGTCAACATTTAGTTACGAAATAATTGAAAAATGCACAAATTAGTTTCCTCATGACCAGGTTATTTAGTTACGGAATAACTAAATATCGACATCATGGCTTGGTTAGAGCGAAGTAGCTACGCACCTGCAAACCATCGGCCATGAAGCGCGTTCACAGACGCAGCAGCAGTAGCGATGGAAGGACACTTGACGTAAACGTTGCCCTGCGCCGACTGCTTGTCCACGAACACATGCAGAACTCCGCCGTGTTTAATGCACTCCTGAATGACATCATCACGGATCTCATTGGCCCAGTTGGGCGCCTGCTCCGAGGACGGGTCGAACATATTGGAGAGCAAGAAGCACTGCGTCGCGATGGGAGGTGTTGACTGCTGCAGGGCCTGAGCGGGCATGTGCAGGGCGTTCACAGCTGCAGGGGGCAGCTGGAGGCCTGTACCCTCGGCCAGCTTGGCCATCAGCTGTAGTCGTTGGGTGGCACCTGCAAACAATCACAAGTTAGAGACAAAAATGAAGGCGAAAGTGACCCTGAAAAGTTACTGTAGCAACTGTTCCATCACCCACACATGGTATGGTTGCGTTACCAAGTGAACAGTGGGACAACATGGCGCGATATTTGGCAGAATGTACGGACTTGGAGCCGTATGCTACCATTAAATACCAAAGCAAGTCAACTTTGGCCTACTGTACATCAAATTTAAGAATATTTCAACAGTTTATATTAAATAAAATTATTCCAAAGCTCTATATTCACAGTAAAGTATGACAGTTCAAAGACAGGGACTTATGGAGATACAAAGACGATATTTCAAGGCCTCATAAAGTATACTCATGCAGACACTGACACCTTCGATTGACTAGCACAAGAGGCGTCTATCACTCCACGTTGGGTAGCTGAGCACAGCCACCAAAGGTGCTCACAATTTAAACAATGAAACAACTTCTGTCTGAAGACGCGCAAAAAAGCTTTCTCAACTCACCAAGTTCGACACCTGTTCTCTCTTTCTCGTCGAGGTCAAGAAGTGAATTGCCTTGGCTGTTTTCGTTGCGGTCTGTGACATGATTTACTTTCATGGGACGTCCTGCGAGCTCAAAACCGTTTAACTGCTCCAGAGCCTTCTTTGCATCCTCGCTGTTGTGGAACTGCTCAAGAAAACGTCAAGATGTGTGACCACAGGTTGTTCTCAGTAGCACGTCGCCAGCATCGTACTAACCTACAGTTTGAGAGAGAGGTGAAGTTTAACCCTTAGAGTGCTGGGCATATGAATATGTTTTCAAATTTATTCACAATTTGGTAGATTTGAAGAACAAAGTGAAAACTGAGCTGAGTCTGACGTGCCCCTGTAGGACTCGATGGGTTAAATAACAGAAGAATAATAGTAGCGTCAAGAAATTATTGTCCATTCATTAGGTAAAATCCTACAAATAAGCAAGCAATCCGAATCATTCAAGAACATGAATAAATTATTTATGCGTTTTATTAAAATTTGCTCAGCTTCTACATAGGTATATTGGACACCTAATGTTAAGCCAACTTGAAAAGATTGTTCATGAGGTGTACAAGCCAGTACCAATGCCCAGCACTTCCGCAACCTGAAGAGTTACTTCCTAACCAGCAGCACAATAGCACCAAACTCATAAACCCCAGCAAAGAAGCGTTGCTCACCGTGACAAAGCCGTAACCTTTAGAGCGCCCCGTCTCGGAGTCCATTATTAGCTGAATGACGTCTATTTTGCCGAATGGTTCGAAAATACCCTTGAGCATCTCTTCAGTAATATTGAAGTGGAGGGAGCCCACGTAAAGTCTCATGGGACCAGACCCAGGCTTGGTGCTGTGGTCGGGGTTGTTGATGTTGGCAGCTCTGTTGCGCTCCGCGAGCGTGGGCTGCACCACAATGGGCACACCCAGCAATTTCTGACCAGCCAGCCCAAGGGCCAGGGGAACAGACTCGACATCCTCAAACTCGACGTAGGCGATGCCCTTGGAGCGACGTGTCTTAGCGTCCGTGATTATCCGCACGTCGGTCACCTTGCCGACCACAGAGAAAAATTCTTCGAGTTCTCGCGCTTTGATGCGGGCCGAGAGCTGCATGCAGAACACGGTCCTCGCATCGCGCTCCTCGGCGGTCAGTTGTCTGTAACAGAGAAGAGGAAAGTTCAGCCACTTCATGCGTCCTTAACACGTTGGCTGCGATGAGATTATTTTCCCAGGGGCAAAACGACCCACCGGTGGCTCGTCTCGCGGTCAATGTGTTAAATTGGGTGTTTTTAATGTAGTTTTTGTTTCATGACGAGTGTGTTGGAGGTATTCTAAACCCTATACTGCTCCTAGCACCTAATTCGACACGATACAGTTACTTTCGAACAAGCTGGGTGTTTCAACTAAAATGGGGACAACCAACCAGAAATGTTTCGTTTTTATTTCACACAAAATGTGGATTCAAAGAGTTTTCAAGAGGAAACCTTCATGTCAACTATAAAATAATTTCAATAGTAAGGAGTTTAAATTGTGTATTTTACGTGAACCCGCCCAATTTTATCCTGAGAATATACGAGGCCCCGCGAGTTGAACACGCCGATTTTTTAAAGATGACAAAAAATGCGACTAATGTTTTCTCCCGAGAATCTTGACATTTTTACCCAACTTTAAGCCCTACGTTTCGAGAACTTTGGCCTCGCCCTACCGACAACGTAGTCAAGCATGAATGTTTTCAGAACAAAGAAAATACTCGCAATGTGAATATAAGAACTGATCAAAAGAAGCATGCGCACTAGTCAAATAATATGCAGAATACCGGCATGAAATTCATCTCATATACACGGAACATATGGCAGACAAAGACTGGCAGAGATGAGCAACTACCAAGCCACCATCACACGCAACAGAAGCAGCCCCGCCCTCACCTCTTGTTCTCAATGTGAATCTCGTGGCTGGTGCTTCTGTTGCGACTCCTCCTGCTGCCGCTCCTGTGGCGCCTCCGCCTGTCCCTGGACCTGCTTCTGGTGCCTCTCGACTTCTTCTTGTCCCTCGATTTGCTTCGAGATCTCTTCTTGTCCCTTGACTTGGACCTCTTTCTGTCCCTCGATCTGCTCTTGGATCTTTTCTTATCTTTAGTTCTGCTCGGTGATCTTTTTCTGTCCCGAGATCTGCTCCTAGATCTCTTCCTGTCTTTCGATCTGTGTCTTTCCTTCGACGACCTGCGGTGTTTGTCGCGGGGCTTCTCAACCTTGTCTCGAGATTTCCTGCTGTCGCGCTCTTTGGAGCGGCGGTCTCGGGATCGCGAGCGGCGGTCTCGAGATTTCGATTCCTTGCGTTCTCGAGACTTGGAACGGTGCCGCCTGCTCGTGTGACGGTCCTTGTCCCTGGATCTGGACCTGCGTTTGCTGCGGTCTTTGTCCCGGTCCCTGCTGCTGTCTCGGTCCTTCCTGCTCAGTCAAACGGTCGTCAAACCAACAAAAAATAAAGATAATTTGAAAAAAATAAATAAATAGATGTTTGAATAATTTAGAAGCATGTAATCTAATTACTGAATTTGCAGACTAAGATATTAACATTTTTTGGTAAACTATAAGAGAATTTTCATGACAGCTGCTAGATCTTCATGACCAACAAGCAATGTATACTTAAAGAATTTTGTTGTAGGTTAATGGCTCTCACCATTTCTTCACAATTATAACTTTTTACATTAAACTTTTCTTGTACAATGCTTGAAAAAAGTTTACTCCAGGTGTATGGTATACCACTATTATTTTCCTTAGTTTTATGACCTGTAATATGAGGACATTTCTCAAAACCTCTAACCAACATTATCAACACACGTCTTATGGGGTCTGCTAAACACCTTTTACTGTAGAGCAAAAGTTAGTATGGTGTCACACCTTTCCTCTCCCCAACTAACAACGTAACATATTACAGCACGATCATTTATTTCAAGTTGGTTGACTACTTCCTTAGCTGGTTTAAAGGCAAGCTTGAGAAAAATAATCTGGGCAATAGTTCACAACTGCTACGCTTTCCTCATAATGATATAACCAATGCTCCCAAAGTGCAAGTCACCAAATTGGAAAAGTCACAAAGTGGTGTCAGGCAGGTGAGTCTAGGCACAAGGTGTGTTCCTACATGAGGTTCCTTTCACATATAAACAGGAAGTTAAGAAGAGGAAGAAAAAACAAACAAGGGATAGCAAAAAAGATGTGAAAATTTAAACAAGTAAAACGTGCACGAACGATGGAAGTCCTAAAGACCTACCTACATCTGAGGTAATCTAAGTGCCCACAGGGGATGCCAGTCCCTATAGCATACAATAAACGAACCTAAATATTGCCTACTCTATGCCCCCTGAGAAGCAAAAATGTAAAAAGTAAAACAAGATAAAGGATGTATAAAAGGAAGAATAGGAAATGCTGACAAATACAAGCAGAATAAAAAAAGAGAGAGAAGAGTAAAGATTGAAAAATCAAAAGCACGAAAGAAAACAGCAAAGAAAAGATGACAAAAATTTACATCAAAAGATCTAAATCAAAATATAGATGAAATAGGAAATGAAGGAAAAAGATGACCATCAGAGGAACAAAAATGAGAACTGTAAAAGGAACAAAAAGAGCTAGACAACCCCACCCACAGCACTGTAGGGTTGCCCCAGCACAGCTGAGCTCCAAGCATACACACGTACACATACACTGGTGGTAAGTACTTCTTGCTCTACTGACCCATCACTCAATGATGCTCCTGAGACACGGAAGTCATCAACACGGAAGTCATGCTATCTGGATACTCTCATGGGAGCAATTCAGAACAAACACACTGTACTAGGGGACACATAACCTTTAGTGCTATTGGCATGCTCCACAACAGAAAGCAGCAACAGGAACGAGTGATCAGTTCCAGTACTTTTGTTTGACACTAATTACACCCACAGAAAATCCCCCAAAATGTGCCCCAATGGGAGGGCACGGTTGTACAAAACATCTGTTCACCAACTAGACAATTAGCATACAGTCAAATCACGCTTGACTCTGGTCATACAAAGACATCCTGGAACAAGGTGCCAACATAAAACTGAATGTAAATAGTTTTTGAATAATAGAAATCCCACATATTCTAAACAGCACAAATGAACCTTTAATAAGATGTGCCAAGAATGGTATTATAAATTCTCATATTGTCAGGCATTAGCAGCAAAATACAAAGCACACCTAAAGCCTGAATACAAAACTTATTCATTCCCTTTAAAACTGCAAATACCCCCTAATACAACACATCCATACACCCAAAAAGCATTGTAATAAACTTGCCTGCTTTTGGAGTGGCCATTTTGCTTGCTGTCCGTGTCGACCGTGGCATTGTTGGCTGTCGAGTCATCCTAGAGACACAAGACAGGTGTAACGGTGCCACGAAGTGGAGCGGAGGGAGAGAAATCATAAAATGCCAGTTAGTTCACATGTGAATGGATCAAACAAATGCTCAGCCAAAGAGCAGCTAACAAGCACATTTGCACAGTCCCCCTTGTAGTGGGCAGGGACTGAGAGTCTTCATGACTCGCATGGTCAATGGCCACTGCTAGACCAAAGCAGTCACAAGTGCCCTAGCATCAGTTCTTCGGACTTACCCAAGGCACACAGCAAATCCTCCAAATGAACAACCACGCATTATTGTAAGGTAAAACTGAACTCTTTATCTAATTGTACAGCTTTAGCAGGCTCAAAATCTACATGCAGTTGAAGAGAGGAATTTATTTGCTCATCATGAATTGCACTGAAGTGGGTCGATTGGAAGGATTTACTGCGTGACGAGCAGCACAGTACAGACGACGCAAAAATTGTGCAGCCAAGATGGTCCTCACGAAGCTCCAAGTCAACAGGGAGAGAACAATCCACATAGAATGAGGGTTGAACAAAACTTAAGATTAAGTGCTTTTGAGAAGCTCCCAACAAAATGAGTTGGGAATGGGTAGGTACCTGATCTTCACGCATCTTCACAACTGCTCCCGGCAAAAGTGCAAGCCTGCAAAATGGTTTATTTAGAATGCGGAGTGGTTTCACAAGAGAAATCAGAACAATGTTATGCACAAATATTCATGGTCAATATGAACAATCTTCTTCAAAGGTTGACAAGTCTCAGGACCTCAACACATGTACAAGTTGAAGCGAACAACAAATTACCGACGGCATATCGCGACATTTCCATGGCCGGCCGAGCAGCCTTAGTGCTCTAGCCTCAATTGCAAGGCTCCCAATAGCACAAGGATGTGCAGATTGACTATCTCACACACATCATGTACAGTTTAAGATTTCCTCCAAATGTAACCCAACCAAAAACAAAAATGCACCAACTAATCCATCAGGTGTGTGGTGAATGAATTCCACAACCCAATGCTAGTGGAAAGATTTATTTAGTTTGAAAGCAAAGGAGTGGCACTGAAATAGCCAATCTGCCTCTTTGATCAGGCAAGAGATGCCCCTTGTTTGGATATTGGGAGGGGAAGCCGTGCGAGTCCCTCGTAGGAGTGGGATGACCACTCGTGGCTGAAGAGAAGAGTCCCTTGCCCAGCATCTGAGAGTGGAGAGACCAAGTGGTCAATACCATTGCTGCACGCTGGTGTCACACCAACTATCTTCCTACAGCACTTCATTTCTTGTGCCTCCCTCAATGAAGTTCTACAAGCTGCATTCTATCAAAGCTTTTTTGTTTGAAGGTTAGTGAGCTACCATTGTTGGTGAGATGCATACAAGATGCATTATATCAAATTTTCTATGCCATGAGATGGATTTGCCAAGGACTTTAAAAAGGTTGATTTAAAAGTTGAACACTTAATATCTAATAATACAAGTTTCATTATTAGCACTCTGTGCTTGCTCTATTGATGATAGAAAAGTTACTAAATAGTCCTCAAATGTCTGCATTGAAAATCTACTGAACCTCTGTCTACTCCAGTACGAGACTAAAAGTACGAGACTAAAAGCACAAAACTCGAGCATAAATTACTCTCACAAACTCCTATCCAACAGATTTGAAGGCATCACTTTCATTTCAGAATAAATAACAGAAGATGAAAATGACAACTAAGTAGCCATCATGAAATACTTTAAAGTTGTACAATCAGTCGCAAGATCTTTCTAACTGGCTGGTTCGTCGTCTTCTTCTGCAATCCCCTATCACGGGGCAAAAGACTTCACTGGCCATACAAAGCCTTCAGGAAGTAAAATCCATATGTAGCTGATCTATCAGACAAGATAAGTCTTAGGCAAAGTTATGCCTTCTATAAACTAGAATTTAATTTGTAAAGATACCACTAATAATATGTACAGTATGGAGGGAATTATTGCCAAGAAAAAATGTGTAACTTACAAACTATCCGAGTACCTGGCAGGAGATGGAGCACGGATTGCGCGCTCATGGCCGTGCTTTAGCATGGAGCTTTGGAGACACTGAATAGCTTTATCTAAAAACAACAGAGAAATGGGAAGACACATCAGCGGAGCTCACCAAAATGCCCAATCTATGCAGCAGAGCTGACAATGTTCAATTGTACAGCTTTTCATCAGTCATTGATTGCAATGAACAAAGGACATGATACAACAACCCAAGTTATCAAACAACACCTAAATGTCAAGCAAAAAATGTAACCCAAGTTACAATTAAAACTCGCAGTTCAGTGGGCTACTAGACAAAAGAAGTAACTCAAAAACTTGGAAAAGAAAGACCACAATCATAAAATGAATAAGACACGGAAGATTGATATTCATTTTATCCAAAATAATCCTGAAATTAAATTTATCTCACTCAGCAAGTGTCCAGCACAACAAAATGTGACACATGTTACTGTACAACCTGAACCTATGAAACAGTAATTCATTCTCACAGCAGCATAGGAAAACTAATTCCAAGTACTGCAATAACATACAACTGACTCGATCAAGAAAACCAACTTGGCTTGGGTTTCCATCCTTGTCAGAAATGATTCAGATTATGCAAAAATAAACAAGTTTGACCTACTACTCAAAAGAGTAACAAGAAGTCAGACACTAATGGTACCTAGAGGTTGCACTGAGCATCACAGTACAGAACCAGCACGGGGTATAATTTTAAGAGCCAATGACAAATGTTTATATTGAACCCACATCTCATAAGGCAAGGGGTTAACATTTCTGTGGCAAACAAATGGCAGAGGAAGTTGTACAAGACTAACGTATACAGTGAGCTGATCAACAAAAATCTTTGTGGATTTCCATGCTCATTTTTCAAAATAATTTCCTACAAGGAATAAGTCTTAAATTACACCCTGAACCAGAAGACTACTAAACTAAATAAAATTGTTTAATTTCCTTGTTACAGTAAACACCATCACATGTCTTTAAATTGCACTTGTAAAATTTGTTCTGAGCCAACCATTTCCTCAGGCTAAACTGAAATCTAAGAGATAAAGTGCTACATGAATAAATATGTTTACAGTCCAGAAATGGTTAAAATAGAGGACCATTAGTTCTTATACATTAGCTTAAAAACAAAAAACACACATTCTGACCCACCTCTTTTTTGTAAGGAGCCTCCAGCATTGCGTCCACGTCCAAGTCGTCCGCCATCTCGTCCTCTAAAAATCAAATATATTTGTCATATATTAAGCGAATTCAGAATTAAAGCAGGCATAATAAAAAAAACTTATTCTGGTTCTTATTATAACACTTGTATCATGTTTAAAAAAAAGGACCATTCAGTATGGACCATAGAGAAGAAGAAATCTATGCACAAGGTGGGCTCCAATACAGGATGCCCTATAGAGATGGAATAGAAACCAGTTTAAAATTTCATATTTACATGTGATTTAAAGATCAAAGAGTAGGAACCATTAATATGGGCTACTGTGAAAGGAGGTTTTTTATACACAAGGTGTGTTCCCACACAGGATTTCCTGAGTATAAAAACACCTAGTTAAGAATGAAGAGGAATAAAAGACAGCAAAGAAGATCTTAAACTAGAAAGAAGCAAATTAAGTATAAAAGAAGTCCCAAAGGCCAATCTAGGGCTGAGGTAACCAAATGGTGACTCCAGAGAAATGTCAGTCCCCATAGCATACAATAGATAAACCTAAGCTTATAGCCTATCCCATGCTCCAAGAGAGGTATAACTGTTACAAAAAAAAGAGTAGATGTAATTTTAGGGTTTTACATATACAAGAGACACACTTTTCTAAGACCAAGAGGCTCATATTTTTGAACAAAACAGTGAGAGGATGGGGCTGCTTGCTGAAAAATTTCAGCCCTGTAACTAACTGTTATCTGTTGGTAAAAACTTTTTAAAGATTGAAGGCTTAATTTTATTGGAAAACATCTTACAGTGAATAAAATTTTTAGCCTTACTTAATACTGTTTGATTGATGATGTTTGTTTTTTCAAGATATTATACAAGTATGCATGGCAATACTTCTGACACATTCAATTAATAAGGATGAGAGAGATGAGATGCAAGCAGTTATATTCAAAGAGAAGGTTCAAGGACTTGCATTTCACACATTACCTGAAATTGTTTTTGTAAATATTTACTTTTACTATGTGCACTCCACAGAATATCTAATCAATAGCACAGCTTTCATTTTTATTCAATTCTAAAGAAATTTTTTCAGTGGTGAAAACCTATTCTCATGAGGCTTCAACTACAAAAAAGTAACATGGAAAGATATTCAAACGGTGCAATGCTGACACACTTTTAAATACACTGCCAAAGTTTGAGTCCTGTTTCATAAGTTGTGACTATGATTGTACGCAGGTTATGCATTATCAAATTTAAAAGTTAATTTTTACATCACAGAATCACATTCTATGTGACTTTAGCTTATACAGTGGAGCCCTGGCATTTGTTTGCCTCTCTATTAGCCCAACAAAATTAAACTTGTCATTTGTACGCTTGCCACGTGATTTGGATGGTCACCAAGTCACCTTGTTACTGGTCGCGTAACTCACAATCACCAGCTCAGTCTTGGGCTAGCATCCGTGAGCCAGTATCTTGAGAACAGCGG
>VOMN01035419.1:0-14923 GCA_014899125.1 Orchestia grillus
GCCAGGCCTGTATAGAGTACGCTGTGGGCAGGCATCATTTGCGCAGCCTCTGCGCTGCCACGGTCCTGGCATGCGGGCCCACACCAAGAACTCCTGCTCTAGCCAGCCGCGAGATGCAACCACACTTGCCAAGCAGTACTATCCTGCGTAACCTCTGGACCCTGCGATTCTACATATATAGACGACGGAGGCCGAGTTTATTGTCCCTTCCGTGAATTTGCACCTCCTTGCGCTACCTAAGGGAGCTCATAGCCTTCAGTGAATTGCTGAGACGATATACCCTGTCGAGAGACTTACTGTCGTAATCACCAGCGATGCAGGGTACAATTTTCAAACGGGTTCCACTAATTAACATGTTTTTAATCGTCACGCTGGTAAAATTCTTTGTCTATAGAGGTAAAATATGACCTTAACTCATTTTCAACCTCTTGTTTTGATGTCAACCTAAGACAGAAACAGATTTGCAGTCTTCGAAAAGTATGATAGTCCGACGGTGCAGGAGATTATTATCAACGGACAGTGATTACACCGTATAACCAAAATATTATTTGCTCATATTTTATCACTTTTCTGTGACTTAATTCCCAAATGAATAAAAAATGTATTGAAACAGTTACAAAATTGGGTTTGTAAAAGTTCTACGGTAAAAACATTGTAAGCCTTAAGAATTACAGTAGAAACAATTTGTGTTATGTTTTCGAATGCAATTGGTTCACTATCGGGTCAAACTCAACTGCATCGAACTGACTAGTCTTTACAACAGATTGTACTATTTATATCAGGATCACGACGTGTTTAGAAACATTACCGCTGGTATTTCCCGAAGTGTGATGGTCAATATCTTCTGCCTAAATCAATGGACACTTTAGTGTAGCGGTTTTCCTACTTGGTCTCCAGGGAATCTTTATCAAATTCCAATGGTTCCTCTGTTTGCGGAATAGCGGAGCCCCCTGTGACCACTACGTTCGAAAAGCTGGGAGCAGCGGGCAGAATTTGCAGTTGGGACTCGGAACGTCATATGAGACCCCATGATTAGTTCCAGGATAGAACTTATGCTGTCACTGTACAACACGTTGGGTTTAATGAAGCAGTTCGTGAAGGCTCTCAACTTGGGATTAGCCGCTTTCAAGCTCTTTCTTCAATTATTACTTAAGTTATCAGAGGCGACAATCAAAGACAAAATTTCTATTGGACCTCAGATGAAGAGGGTAATTGATTCTACCGAGTTCTACAAGAACCTCAGGAGGGTTAAAGAGAACAGCGTGGCACGAACTGTTTCACAGCGGTTGCTAAGGGCTTACTGAGTAACGACACAGCTGAAAACTACGAGCAGCTGATGAAGGTTCTAGAAAAGCCACTTGGAGCTATGGGATGCACGATGTCCTTCAAACTTCACATTCTAGACGCTCCATGGAAGAAATGAAAGGACACAATGAGCACTTACCCATAAGAAAAAGGCGAGCGATTCCAATAAGATGTATTACTAAGGCCAGTGCAGTGAGAAATTTCTTGAGGACTATCCACGCATATATGGGGTTTGGTTATGCCGTAGTGAGGTCTGGACTTCAACCACAAAACCAGGAACTCCTCTCATTCCCTACGTGTTCAATTTACTGTGCCCCATTGAGAAGGTTTAAATTATTATTAACATTTTTTTTGAGGGCTAAGTTAACCAAATTTATCTAATCTTCCTAATTTTTAATTTTGGAGGAGTGATTGAGACATTACAATTCCAATTTAACGAAAACTAATAAATTGAGAAAGTCTTATAAGACTTGAAAGAGATCGAATTGAAAACGACTCTACTTCCTTTCCAGGTTCCTGCACGAGTGTTAGTGGTTGTGCAAATTAACACAAAAGACATCACGTTTTCAGCAGAAGGATCGTTTTGGCTCACGACTGAGCTCACCCGTACGTGATTCCGAGAAGGCTCCGGTAACATCGAATCATAAAGTTGGAAACCAATGTATTATCCAGTGACAAGTACTTGCCCCAGCACTAACAGAAGCAACACAATAACCATGATATAACGACGCTAAAACGGCCTTGGCTCAACGGAGAAAAAATCTGAAGCATTTGAAAATTTGTCTTTTTGCTTATAGATGGCCAGAGTAATGAATAAAAATTCTCTCAAATTCTTTTTGCATCGGTTCTGAGTCATTTTGAAGTTGTTAGTTGGTTTCAATGGATATCGAGGCTAGTGCAAACATACACTGATCTCCATTAGTAAATTTACCACTTTTTTACTAACTTGGCTCTTCACCGTAACTTCCTTATCAATGCAGACCATATGAAATTTCAACTGTTTGATCCATCCAACTGTATACCAATCGATGATTCCAGCCAGAATTGGGCGCTTGGGTTGAGCCCGAGCTCACCCATTCAAGGATGCCGTGTGGAGATGTTGTATCAATTCAGTAATGTTGATTTATAACCAATTCAAATGCTGTTTAATCGGTGCAGAATTTCATTTATCAGTACTCTATGACAAGACATCTATAAAATGGAACGAATTCAGCATAAAGTAACAAAAATGCTCCCTGACCTCCGGCATTTCAGTTACGAACAGTTTCTACAACATTTGAAACTCATCTCGCTCGAGCAAACAAGACTACTTGGTCAACTTATTGAGAGCTACAAATATCTTACTAGCTACAAAAACATTAACCCAGAAGGGGTTTTCGGAAGGAGCAACAAAGCTCGCATCAGGAATAAAAGCCATAATCAAATACGAAATCCTTTAGAACTTCCCAGGCCCTGAATTGCTTTTCTGTTAAAAATGTTAGAATCTGGAACCAACTACCGGAAACTATAGCCTCAGTTGGTACCCTGAATAAGTTCAAAAATCGTTCCCAGCGTTTCTCGTCCGAGCAAAAATCGTCCCCAGGGAATCCCCCAGTATTTTTAACCTACTGATTCGCGTTTTCGACCTAAAATTTACTGGTATGCTAAAAAACTTTGGCAAACGATACGGTTTCAGTATTGTAAAACGTGTTTCTTTATGTTAAGACAGAGGGCCTAATGCTCGTGCGTGAAAATCAATGACTGTAAGCGCGATTGTTTTATTTCCAAATGCCTTTTGTCCCCTGCAGAGGTGGAATAGTTAGAGGTGCTGATGGTGATCACGCCACAGAACACAGGTGGTAATTACACTAATTGGTTTTTGTTCTGTCCTGCTCTTCCAATCCGGGCTTGTGTGATTGTTGTCTGGTGACACGGGACTTGAGTAGGAGCCCAAGAATGGGCCACCTGGCTAGTGTCTGTCGACGTATTCATCTATATTTTATTTTATTCTGTAAACATATCGTTAAATTATTGTATATTAATAGAAGATTAAACAACTGCGCCCTCCCTTTAAATATGTAGGAACATTGATACTGAAGTGGATCGTCCATGAAACTGAGACTTAAGAACTATGGGACGCAGGAAGGCAAAAATCTCTCTCAGCTCATACCATCAACCATAACACGTAGTTTCCTTAGTAATGTTTGTTTACCAATTTATTACGCTCACTTTCTATATACTTATGACAGAATACATGTTTTCCAAAGTACCCCGAAGACTTCTGACCTTAAGCCAGCTGACAATCGTAGCGAACAACCTTCAGCCATATCGGTTTTAGATGGCGGAAACTTTCTCACTGGGGTAAAGTGAGCAGAGAAAGAAATTCGCTATGGAGGTCTGGGAACACACGTTACTCTGTCTAATCACAAATTTTTCGTCTCTGATGTAAACTCTACGCTCTCTGTTCATCGACAGCGCGACTGATTCTTAGTGCGAGACCGCGCGCGTGTGAAAAATGGTGAGCTATTTTTCATTTTTAATTAGAAGAGCCAATTCAGACAGCCAGCGAGCCATTTTGAAACGTGCTAATTTGACAACAGATCAAGTGATTGGGTGAATACTTTGCTACTTATGTGTTTAATGATTCTCAAATTTTCCGTACTGTGTCTTCCGATTAAAATTTAAGTCAAAGATTATATCCGTGTTCGACCGTTGTCGCTCAGTTGTTTGTTTAAAAAACTCTGCGCATGAAACGGGCTTCAAATTAGTTACTCTAAAATAACATTGATGAAATTATCTTCTGAGGTTTTCAGTTTTCAATTTGAACTGATCACATTTTTTTTTGTATTTTATTCTTCTATAAAAATATGATAGGGAGAATATACATTAGGCACAAGCTATTTCCTTGACGAAAGAATATGATAACATTTTGTGCTACTCATTTTTAGTGCAAACGCGACGCAACTGGATTTTTTATAATCGACATCCGCCGCCTGAAATTATAAGAAGGACGAGCCGAGCAGTGTTTTCCTTCCTCTTAATCATGCAAAACTGCTGTAGACAAAGTCGGTTAGTGCACCGCATAAAGTTACGAACTTCATTTGCCCACTGATTTAAGTATGTAAATTTGACTCAATTTTTAAAATTATTCGAGAATCGCACTTCCTTAACTATAATTTTTCTAAGAGATGAAAACCACAGTCAAGGCTAGTCACCGAACTAGGCATGCTAAATGTGTTTGGCAACTTAATGTGAATAATTGAGCAAATCAAATTGCTTCCAAGCTTTAGTCGCTTCAAATGCCTAACTTGTACAATTTCTAGGTGCTAGTAAAAAATAAAAGTTTAACCCAAAATTCACAGTGAAATTTTCTGCTCGATTGTGGGGAGGAAGCATGAAATATTAGCACCATGGATGAATCACCGCCCATAAGTGCTCAGCCGACCACTTCAGGACGCACGTGCTTGAAGCGCACGTGATAAATACGCTCAGCACTTTTTATGAAACGTCGCTGCAGAACTACCTTCGATTCTTCCTCGACTTTTCATGCGGAGCGACGTTTTCAGATGCAATATATCCTCTGGCTCATACGATTCTTCAAAGGAAAGGTCCTATCCGGCACTAAATCCACACTTGTACATGTATAATATCTGGTGATGTACAAGGTTGACCTGAAGTTCCCTAAATTGTTTCGGCAAGATGTGTGTTGTGCCAACTTTCAATGCGAAAGCGGCTGGCAGCGTTCGAACTAGACTTGAACAGTCCTTCCCGGTGAAAGGACCCAGACTCTTCAACTCTTTGCCAAAAGACCCGAGAGAATTCGATGGTTTCCTGGACGTCTTCAAGAAGATGCTGGATAACTTTCTACAAACTAACCCCGATCGGCCTCCCTTGCTTCACTATCATCAAGCGTTAGAGGGAAACGGCCTCAATCAACCAGTCGCGGATGTGCGAAGGCACATCGTGCAAACAAAGCGGTGGCTCCCCAGTGTGGCCGAGGCATGAAGGTCCAAACATCTCCAAGTATCTCCAAGTAAGTACACTGATCTAAAGTTATCTTGCGAAAGGCCCTTGCAAAATATCTGAAACGAGTGTTGAAAGCTTCATACGCGAGTAAATTTTTTCACGAATTTTCAATTCAGGAACTTCAAATTTCGTCGAGGTGACACTGAAAAGATATTTGCTGACACAGACTAGGCGCAATGATTTGGCGGATTCTAACTAAAGGCGTAAAGAAGACACTCTTGAAAATTTTGATAGGCACGTAAGGTACCTAAAATTCCAGGGTTGTTTTAGCTATGTGAGGTGGCGCTAAGTCCTGTTGATACGATCTCGACTGTGCCTTGGGGCTGAAATGTCTGGCACTAGGTAAAAACAAAACTGCGAGAATTTCCTTGACATAAGTCGTTCGATTGAGTTTGACCCTGAATTCCAAAATCCTTCGGAATCTTTTCGGGTGCATCAAGACATCACTATTGAACTGTGTATTCGTGTCTTATAGCTGAAGACGAACTCGCAAAAGATACCCCTAGGCTCAGAAAAATGATCAGCATTTCGATATTAGAACTTCAAATCGAAAATCAAATATATTCAATCAGTAAGGACGAGACAGTTTGGATCTCCACAAGACGAAGTTGACTTTTTGTTAATCCTTTTCGGATGTACTCGTATAAACAGTAGTTTATATCATTTAGCATGTAGGGCAATTTCTTCCGGGCTTGGTGGAAAATTGATAGACATTATTCCATCATAGAGATTGGGCACCATGGCGACGAGATTGATCTAGATTCTTCGCCAGTCTCTCTTTGGTGACCTCGATAAGCCCCGGTGCTTAGACAAGCTGACAATTTTGGTGGGTCATACCTAAGTCTCTCGTCACTCCCTCACTCCTTAGTCTAGTTTTATTTTTTATTTTTCTCTAAATAAGTCTTTCTGTCGAATTTTAATGAATGAGCAATATTCCTAATACAATGTCGTTCTTAATGCATATGTAACAATAATGGGTATTGATGGTGAAATTGTCATTTTTTCAGTTTTTGGATCGGGAAAGAACAGGAAAATTCTATTAATCACATTCAAGTAACAAAAAAATGGAGATTAGTATACCAATTCAAACTCTAAATTTTTAAATTAAAGTGAATCGAAAATAATTATTGAATATACTGCATATATGAGTTCATGGCTCTGACGCTATACTTTACGCTTACGATTAACTTTAGTACACTGTAAGCGTTGCTGGAAGTTTCACCAGAATTGGAAGAATTTCACTATGGCATAATAATACATACTGTTACAGAGTAATTACTCAGGCCAAGATTTTAGTAAATATGCTAACTAACTAAGGAGGTCATTCATGTTAAGTGGACATCCGGTTGCCCGAGACTACAAGTATAGCATGACAGATAATTTCAGACTAGTGTTGTTGAAAAATGGACAATGAACTTCACTTATGCGTCTACTGAAAGTGCATTGTATTGTACAGGGTGGTTTGCGAAACTTGTTTCATTTTGCATTCATTAATGCAATAACAGTTACATTTTAAAGTATACCATAAATTACCGAGCGAAGGAGATGGCAATTTAAAAAAATATTTTTAAACATACTATACAAATTAAATATTTAAAATAATTTTATAAATTTTAAAAACTGTAGAGATATTTTTTAAAACTTTATAAGTTATGCTTCCATGTTTCGTTAACAACTGTGGGAATCAGACTGCCGTCGGATAGTCCAGTCACGATTGCTAATTTCACAGAGGTTTATTTAGTGAGTCTGTTCGAGTGTTCAAAACTGTATAACGTACAAGCGACGAGTTTTGTGTTCTGTGTCACGAAATTGAAAACGAAACATACTTGTACACCTGTGTAGCATAACTATTGTACTGAGCTACTTGGTCATAGGATCGCATTTAATAAATTTAAAGCTATCATTCGTAAGTCATTGAAGCGTTTTTACGTGTTTCTCGTACTTAATATGTTCGTAACTAAAAATACATTTTTAGGAACAGTTACTGTCAAAGTTAAAGAATAAAGATGAACACTTTCTGTCGTTAAATTGTTTAACTGTACAACCCTGATATCTTCACATTCAATAGCCACATCATATTTATAATGTATCAAGTTTCCAATAAAGTTTGAAGTATTATAACAAATTTATGCTAGTAAGATTTTTCGCTGTTAATTTCAAATGATCATTACTAAGAGATAAATTGAAAAAAATAAGATGCCAGTGCATAAGACTTCACCTTTTAAATTCAACTATGACGAATGAGACTTAACTACTTGTTTGTTAATATTGCATCATTCGTCCCTATGGCTGAGCCTCGGCCAGAGAAACTATTGTTGAATTACACAAGTAAAATTACAGTCTTGGAGTGATTGTATGATAATTAAAATGTGTGAAGAGTGAGACTGGTAGAATAGGTGAATGCTTTAACGAAACTGGGCGCGTTGTCAGTCCGTGTAAAGCAAGCAGACCCCGAAAACTTCGTCACGAGAGCATGGAATCTTATAGCGTTTGACACTGAAGGACAGTGTTGACACTACAGCAGGATTAGTTCGAGAAATAAAAAGAGGAAATAAGCCTTTGTAAACAAGCATTTCATTCAATCTTATTAAAATTAGTTCAGTCTATTTTCCATGGATGAAAGCGAGTTTAATTTTGTGGCCTTGATTGCCAGAATAATAGGAAATCATAGGATAAAAGAGTAACTAAAAGATGTGCTAAATATCTGTGAAGTTTGAAGGTGAAAAAATTATGGTATTTGGCCTGTTTTAAAGTCTTGTTTACTTAGAAACTCGTGTGAGCGCTTCTAGGTACAAAAATATTATTTAAGATCAAGTTGTACCGATAAAACAACATTTAGACTTATACAGAAACATCTATTTATAAGATAAGGCACATTGTAACAAGGCCAAAATAGTAATTAGTTACCCAACCAGGAAGATTTTGAGACTATGGATTGACCTGCGTAAAATTCTGACTTGAATTCGATTTAGTATCTCTTGAAGATCTTCGGAGTGAAGGTGATGGCAAAAAGTCTCATTAACACAGAAGATTTGTGGATTAAGCTTCCGGAAGATGAACAAAAATATGTGATTGAGTCAGTCAAAAGCTGATTCGTTCTCCTAGGCGAAGATATGTTGTTGTTGGTGAAAATAAGTCTATTCACTGAATATTGGCTGTGAAGTCTTTCACTAGTATTGATTTCTCGTGTTTAGGATGTTTCAGTCGAAGATTTTTTTACCGTCCTTTCGTTATGATCGTTAAAACTTGAGAAGCGAGTTCGCCAAAGCTTTACGTTTTATTTTCACTCAAATCTTTTGAAAATTTAAGATCTATATAAATTTAACAACAGTTATTGTGAGTCAAATTTTCATGTTACTAAAATTAGTAATTTAAAAATTAAAAGTTTTCAATTTTCGTCTCTTTATATATCTTTGGCCACTACAGTACATAATGACTTCAGTTCTATCATCCTCGCTATCTAGTGAATTATCTTACATATGATAGCGTCTCTTCCCTCTCGCTCTACAGTAACACTCGCACTCAGTACCAAAGAGGCTGATTAGATGATTTTTTTAAATTGAACTAAAAGATCTAAGCAACGAATTTAAAAATTCAGCGTGGGCAATCCGAGAAGAANCCGACCAAGTTCCTATTATTCTCTTTACGCGAACAATCCTCAAAACATAGAAATTTACTAGTTTAGTGAAACTAGGGAATGTAGGAAATGAAAATCCGCAAAAAAAACAGAATATAATTGGCGATGAAATGTAATACCTAGACGCTGGTAACTGGATGGATTCCCGAAAAGTCAAAGTGGCCCCCTTTATACCTATGACTTGAACAACAGAGCTGCAAGAATCAACACGGACAGCCCTCATTCTAACTCCAGGTGGCCTCTGGTACTTAGAGTGGACTTATGCCCCTTCACTAATGTCACGTGAAAAGGTTGCTGCCGTATTGGTTACACATTGGTTAATGAATTCATTGAACAATAAAGGATTTTTTGTCTAACCAGATGGAAATTTTGCAAACAGCACGAAAAATTTCATTCAATATTTTCTACTCTTTGGTGGGATGTGTATAGAATATATGTATATATGCCAGTAGATAACTTTCTATGTAATTTTGAGAGGCAAAATTCCGTTTACTCGACACCGCTCTTACAAAGTATACTCGTGGTTGGCTTTCAACCTACCGAATTCCAATAGAAACTTTTGGGGAATATCCTTGTCAGTACCTACTGCAATGCTTGGTAGGCGTCCAACCACAGCGTCGTTAACTCATTGACGTCCTTAGTGTCATGAGTGTGGCTGTGTCGCCATGTTTGCCTGATCGTCGCTACAGAGGACCCGCGGGCCGATCGGAGGGGTGCGTCGAGCTGATGGGTCCGACGGCCCGGCGTGGCGAACTCGATTGAGACGTTCAACCTACACTACGTCGCTTCTGTGAGCGCATGGAATGTACGAAGGCGGTGAGTTTCACTGGTACTCTTGTCAGACCATTATTCTTGTATCCAGGACAAAGTGCTTTTACTTTGCATTCATTTCTCTGCTCCGTCATCTATAAATAACTCAGCCTTTCAGATTTCCGTTTTTACAGTACCGTGTTTCAAATTAATCCGTTATACTTGGGCTTAGGTACGTTACGTAACTCTCGTAACTCTTTAATGATCTGATTGCTTGCATACTTCCACACGGTTTTCTTAAATGTAAGTTTGTTCACATTCTCAATTTAAGAAAAAATTAAAAGGAGCTGTGAGAGTGTAACTTTTAACTAAGTCATGATATGAGAACTGTGTTTAGTCCTCGCTGTTTGCTCATCTCGAAATAAATCTCAAATTAGTCTCTGACGCCTCGTGCAACTACGCCGCCATGATTGCTTGGAACTAAACTTTCTTGAGGACTCGCAAGAGACAACGCTCTGAATCAGACTCCGAGGAACGCAATTTCTACGAAATGGAAGTCTAGCGAACAAATTCTAAAAAAAGTAGCTTGCACCATCACAGCAGCCTCAAATAATTTATATTCATCAGCAGAATATGCCTTACAAAGCTTTGATGTATCATGCTATGCTATTACTTGGGAACATTTTAGGAATGGAGCGCTTCAATTTTTAGGAGCTTCCGTGCGATGGCCTGGTGTGCATCAACGTCATTAGGCAGCTGCTGGCTCGCCGTTCATGCACAATTAGCGAGCAGCGTCCGTGCGCATCAAACGAATGAGAAGCCTAAACGCATCTCGTTAGCGCCCCTGTTAGTCAGAGTTTCCTCCCTTTCGGACGCATTCGCACGTTTTAATATCACATTTATCTTAGGGATGACAATAATATTAAGGTGTTCATGTCATTGCTTGCTAAGCCCCACGTTGTTTCCATGTTATGAGAAAATGAGTATGGTTTTTAATCGGTACAATTGCAGTGATACATTATGCAAGTGCAACGACTTGGACGAGCTGCGTCGAGCAGTTTATTCTCTAGTAAATGTTTCATTTCTTCCCATGGTGACGGTCGTTAATATCTCGTGTCGAAAATTTGCATTTGTTATCTAATTTCGAGCGACCCTGAAACTTTTGGTTTAAAAATAGTAAAACAAAATACATCGGCGTGACCATGTCGGGAGAGGAGTCGAAGCTTGTACAAAAGCCTTGTCTTCAGACAAGCATCTGGATTCCCGTGAGATTAGAGAGCCAATCTGCCACTTTGACCAGTTCCAGAAAATTTCTCTGATGTATCCCCGGGGTACCGTGGTGCAATTTCTTGTTTCGCAAAGAAGGCAAGGTGCGAAGTCAGGTTTCAACGGTTACTGTATCAAATTGATGACAGAAAAATATGCCCCACACTGATTGTTTGATTATTTCCTAGCACACACTATTGTATTGTCAGTACGCATATCGCCTTCTTACTCCAGTCATTAGTTCTTTTCTCGATTTAGTTATAGAGCATTTACATAAGACTCAAGTTTGATTTAGTCTCTTTTTTATCTCAACTCCACTCATCCAGAGCTCCGACAAATTAATGGTAAAACAGTATAAATGAAATAATGGGTAAAGGTAACGAAAGTCTCCATACGCTCAAAAAATCACAATACTATTATACAATACTATTTCTTCGCACCGGCGACTGGTTCACTGTGTCATTTCTTATTTATCATTGAATAAATTTAAATAAGCTATGATAGTTAATTCCTGTGTGCATAGCAACAGGGCCTGTGGAGTCGGATTCAGAGTTGAATAGTCAGAGAAAGGACTAATTTGGAGATTTCGTAGTAGAAGGAGGAGCCAGTGAAGATTGGACGATTTCCGCTCTTCTATTCAATTTAAAAGAAATAACAAGTAATCCGTAGAGCTTGCTAGAATTCTTTCCTATTTTAATGACGATTATGATACAGTAATTTTACAGTTGTTAATTTTTGCTATAAATAATTAACATCTGTATCTTTTTTCAAAAAAAATCATAAAAGATCTGTTTTGATTACTATGAGGAAATACTAAACTTTAAAATTAGCCTGATGATTCACTTGAGCGCTGCAAGGCAATATTTGTGGATAGATAGCAAAATAGGAAATCTATATATCAATATGATTGAACCTGGCTACCTACCTTCGCATGTCACGCTCTGCGTCACACAAACTGTCTCATAATCATATATTGGATACCACCTAAGAGGCAGTGAATAGAGGCAGAATTTTAATAGCACTGGTAAATTACTGCTGACTTAATTTTGCAAATTAACTTGAAGAAGCTGAGATTGTATGATTTGTGTCGTCACAATTTCAATCACAAAGTAATGAAGTTGATATTTTGTTGTGCGTTGGGCACGGGTCTTGGTACAAATGGAACAGAAGTGAATTGGAATGCAAGGAGTTAAGATTTTTTTCAAATTGTGGTATTTCCGTAGGTTCTCCAGGTATATAATCTCATTATCATTAATTAGTAGACGCACCTCGCCAAAAAAGGCAGGAGAGGGGGGGGGGAGAGAAATGCTTTTAAATTTTTAAATTACCTTATTATTTACGGTAACTCTATCATGAAATAATATTTATTCAGTATCACTGATATGAACAGCCTTATCTAACAGTCTTGCCCTGAAATAGCAGCCTGATCGCACAGCTTTCCCCAGTGGGAAGCGAGATTTAGGAACTCCACAGCCTCCATACCACCACCGGGAGGTGTAGTCACGGCTGAGCGTGAACGTTGCAGGGTCCCGACGCGGGGAACTGTATTCAAGTATCAATTCATAACTTTGTCTGCAATTTTAGGCCAGTTTTGTTTTCTATTGTCACCAAGTTTTCAACAGAATATATCATGTACATGCCAGATGCTCCATCATGTCTGCACCCCATTTCTTCAAGTAGGTACGTCGCTATAACAACGTTGAATATGCATGAGTTCAACAGGCTCAATTACCTCTGCAGAGCATTTTCCACGAAACGGTTTTCTTTTCATAAAGTTTTTTTTCAACTTACTTGCTATTTTAATACACCTTCTTATAATATGCGTCAATAATTTTTTTGCGAACTCATAATACGACCACTATTGACGCCAGTTCGAGGAACTACCGAAGCCTAATGCTAAAATCTTGGGTTACATTCCGCAAGTCCCAGGTATGCATGCTAGGAGAAACAAAGTGCTGGGCTGCTCACTGGTGATCACGATGCTCATGTAAGTCAATTTTGAAACCCCCGCCAACCCAGGCGTATAAATGTACATCAGCTCTACTGGGAGGCTCTCATTATGTTGACAGGCAGGTGACCCAATTTACCGTTGAAAACTGTTCATCTAGAAAAATCGATGCCATTTGCGACGTATGTATGATGCTTGTTAGCCACGCAATGCGCTAAACCTGCTTCACATGCACTCGATAGAGAATGTGAAGCAAAGTCTGTCTCTATCCGCCAATTAAAAATGCAAGATCAATTTTCACTAGCAATAATAACTTATAATAAGCTTCTATGAGAACAATCTTACACCTTGCAACCTCACATTCTTATTCAAGTTACTTGTGGTATTCGCACTGTGTGCATTTGAGTTTGCCGTGAACCATTTGGGAAATTTACCGTACAGCATATCAGTTTTTGTCTAACTTGGCGTTAATCGCCACATTCTCAAGGCCTGGGAATGAGATTCGAGTCTTGTCGCAATGTAACAATTTGCGTTCTCGGCGTTAAAATTATCTCAAGATATCATTGCCGACACATGAAACACATAGACCCAGAATACCGAGCCAGGGTGTCTCGGGATCAGTTCCTCGAGAAGCATTAAGAAATAAAGAGTAGTTTTCAGCTACTCATTAGAAAGCTGCCTCCCGCTGTGCCGCGCGCAGACCGACGACTGGTGACAGTCACCATCGCTAAACACGCTAACTTCTAATGAGTTCATTAACGGGGAATGATGCTCATCCTGAGGTTTCTTTTCCCCTCTCCTTCTCACGGTTTTCACCAAACTTGGAAAGAATATATGTTCACTTCAAATAGCAATCAGAGAGAAGCAAAGAAATTAACTCCTACTGAGTTATTCTGTCGTTTGAACGAACTTCCCTGGTTAGCGATCTTAAATGCATATTAAGTACGACGTAATTTCCTCTAATAACATGTTACATCAGCCAAAATTCTGGCATGATGATAAAATATAGAAAAGCAAACAGAAATTTTAACCTTTTATTCACCTTTACGTATCTAGTGGTTTTCATAAACGATTCTCAGCAATGAAATCGTGCTATATGAACTCTTAATTGACGATGGTAGTTAATACATTATCACAAGTTTACAAGTTTTACTTCTCTGTATCAATGGTCCCCCTGATAAATTATTTTACATTTATTCAGTGTTCTCTACGACTAGTCCTAAAAACTATTGATCATTCATGATAAAAACTTCAATTACTCTGGTAGATATGACCAATGTTAAAAACATCAATCAAGCAGTTTGAACACAATTCCAGCTGTTAAAAATTTGTACGAAAGTGAAATAAAAGCATCAACCATATCAGCATCTATATGTGCGCGTAAAGGGCTTCAGTTGTTTCATGCATGAATATCACATTTCTTTTTTGAGAGAATGAAACGGTTGTTAAAATTACCGTAGACTACTAAACAAACTAGACCAGTTAGCGTCAAATCAGTTGAACTGAAAAAATTATTAAAACACTATTTTAACTAACATTATTGAAATGTTATCGGAAGTTTACTCTTAATTTATTATAAATTATTGTACCTTGATTACCAATTACTTTAACTGACTCTATTAAACTCATCGGATGCAGTTAACCATAAAAAATCATTCTTTGAAAATATTCCAGCTTTAATTTAGATTTCACATTCTTTTTTCTTCAAAGGGAGGTATGTAAATCTATCCAGTAGCATTTAATTGTTTAAATGTGACGCTTTGTTTTAGTAACGTAAGTTTGAGGAATGAGTGTGCAAGGTTTTTCCCTAAAACGACCAGAAGATTTGAAGCCCCAGGAACGTCTGACCTCCACTCTGCTAACGTTGTGAACGTGAAGGCTTAGACAGTAACTGTGAGATGCCTGGAAACGAATATCTATATATTTATACCCTTGTACCTACCTAGCTACTTACCCTACCAACGCACCGACCATTCCGTCACGCTTCCGAGCGAAGTATCCTGGATACTACG
>VOMN01035426.1:0-14300 GCA_014899125.1 Orchestia grillus
TCGTTTCTTAACTACCCATGAGCATTAGGGATGGTTCCCAAATTAATAAAGTGGATGGGAAAACTGAAACACATCTCAAATATTAACTATGTTGTGCGTTATGAGTAAAGTTTTCTGAGAAATTAGCTACGCGTGTCCACCAGCCGTGTATGTGAAAAAGCATGGCGTACACGGCGTAATTGCTCACACATCAGTTAACACGAAGAAGTGAAGATCCAGACCGACATCCTTGGTAGTCGGAACCAACGCTTACGGACCCTCCTGCGTGGCTGAGGGAACTTCACACAGACACCGCGGGTTGCATCAATTACCGCCATCCACTTAGCAGGCAATCCCGACATCAGGCAATAATAATTACTACAGCGAGCGGGATGAGCGCACCGCGTCGTCATTAGAGCTGCCTTCACGGATGATAGAGACAAGCGGAGAATAAACACTCGGTATCCCCGATAGGAAAGGAGAATAATTCAATGTCATAATAGCGATTCCATGATGCTGAACGATTGAATAGTTTATCAAAATACAGAGTGAGCAAATGAGAAGTAGATTCTTTTTGTAATATCATTAAACAACAATTTCATAGAAACTTTCTGAGCAATATGGATTCAACTTCACCTTAGTATTATATACAATGAATGGATGTTTTTTCAAGAATTTATTTGCTATGTTTAGTAATTATGAGCAAAATTATCGAAGCTGTTAGTTGAGTGTATAAGACAGGAAAGAAACCAAGGGAAATTTTTAGACTACCCAAGCCTCGTGTGAGCAAGTTAGCCGTTTACAAGGTCTTGAAATGCTTTAAAAATACAGGATCGCACCGGCCAAGCGCAAGAAGTACTCCAAATCTGCCAGTTAGAACATCTCAATTGACTAAATATAAAAACATAAAAGAGAAAATGGAAGCACCCAAGGAGGAGCGTTGGAAAACTTGTTTCATCCGTCTCTGTCAGCTATGGTACCACGCTATAAGTGCTAAATAAGAATTTAAAGCCATCACCATGCAGGCAGAGTAAAGCTCAACTACTGTGTGAACACACAAATGCAAAAGGTTAAACTGAGGAAAGCTTCTTTCTTGAAAAACTGAGTGCTGTCACTCATCTTTCAGTGTTCTAGACTGACGGAAAGTTACTCACTGTGCAAGCAATCCACAGCCGCCAAAATGGCCGCATGTACGCAAAACCTAAGCAAGACATCCCTGTGAAAACGCGTCTATCGTTCCAGCGCCAAAAGCCGGCCTCTGTCACGGCTTGGGCTGGTGTGACCTCGACAGGGCGGAGAACTCGGCTCATGTCCATCGAAGAAGGGGTCATGATAAACCAGCAACATTTTAATTTATTGAAGGAAAATTTGATTTAGATCCACACAGCATTTAGTGAATCTGAAATTACTCTTCAACAGGATAGAGTCAGCTCCCATAAGGCCTTCGTTTTTTAAAATTGGCGTTGAGACAATCTGACTGGTTTCTGATCCAAGGCGTTGCGGTCTCTTTCTTCACCAGATTTAAGCCCGTGGACTTCATTGTGTGTAGTATTCTTGAGAGTAAATCCTGTTGATTTACAAAATGTTCATACTCTTAAAGATAAACTTATGGACCGCTGGGAAGATATCTCCCCGTAAACCATCCACGTAGCGTGTGGTTAGGTTACAGATAGGGTGAAGCGTATACTGGGTTAGATGTGGACATATTGAACCGTGAGGCAAAATGGAAACTGCGTTTCATTGGTATAATTATGAGTGGAAAATTTATCAAAAACTTTGCTTGATTGAAGAGCTATTTAAATCAATTTTTGCCTACACCTCGTTTGATCACCCTCTTAAATAGAATAGGAAATGGCTACAGGAACAAGCCGAGTTGCCTATTCTTAGGTTTCTAACCAAGTTCTATGCCGTCAGACAGCAAAATTATCATTTCACGGTCACATTACATCGTATCATCTGATTCAATTACGCAATGGCAGGAACGCAGTCTGAAAACTTGTGAAGATAGAGCAATTAGCGTACTGTATTTCTCATCACAAGCTTCGTCCCAAACTAAAAAGTGGCACATCAGTACCATTAAAATTCTTGTTTATGCACGTAGTGACAAGTAATTAATTTGAAAAATGAAAAAGCTGTAGGAATTTTCGAATTATGTACGAGGTCGTATAACACGCCGGCCTCCACTAGGTAGAGCCAGGAGAAAAAAAAAGATGAGACCTACCTCATAACGAAACACAACATTCCTGCGTAGTCAATAAAGTTGTACAGTTTACTTGGAATAAATATAAAAAATCATTGCCTTCGGCACTTATGTATGTACTCCAGGGAGTTAGCTGGTGTGTTTAGGTACGAGTCATCTGCTGCATCAGGCTGCGACCGCTCACCGTGGTATAGAAGGGAGACGCATCACTCCAGCAACCTGAGAATCTGAGACCATAAAGCTGCATTAGGAGCCCCGGGATTGACGGCCGGCCTGCCGCAGCGTGACTATCCCTGACCTTAGGTTGAATTAAAGCTGGACTCAGAAGAATCGGGCGGCTAATATGCAGGAAATATCTCAAATCTGCCGTGAATGACAGTCTAAAGTATGTTACTGATATCTAAAAATAAACGTTCATTTGAAACTACTAACGATTAGTGATTATTTTTGACTGGAATTAGTTTTCGTTGCTGCAGAACAGCGGGCTTGTAAAAAATTAGTCCTTAAAAAGAATCAGAATTATTATTTCGAGCATCATGAGCAAGTTTGCCTTAGTATTATGTATAACGTTTAAGAGTTGTGGCTTAGGGTACCCAATTAGCGCTAGTGCACTAGTTGAGCATATGTGTCACCCCACTTTATTAGCACATCCTTCACACCCTTCCAAGACCCGCCCGCGTCCTTTTCCGGGGTAATAACTCCAAGCCATGAGCACCATTCCAGCCGAAGCTATCTAGAGAACTTTTGTAAAGCGCAACTTGATCAATTTCGGAAGAAGCGCAATCCATCAAGTTCGTCGTAAGCCCCTACGTCGGCAGAAAGCAGTCCGGCGAGAATTTTTGATCGGCTTTTGTTAATGAGCTGTGAAATATCGAGTCGGGGCGAGAGACAACCGAGACACTCCTCTCACAATTGTGTGACGAGCTTGATAAAATGTACCAGAACATCTTTCTAAATGCATCTTTAATCTAACTTCTCAAACCTAAAATTACGGGTGAATTATTACTTTGAACTCGTATCTCCCTCACAAAATGCCAAGTTTATGAAATCCATAACAATAAAACTGGATTTTCGAAGTTGAAAATAATTATTTTTCTAAGTCAGACAATTTAAAACATATCTATATCAGAATGACGATCGAGGTGGCAAGTCAAGCACTCGACTTTTGTCCAATGCATGTGTCGCTTTAAATTCTATAATCAGTATATGAGAACAGAAGAGAATCAAGACAACTTGAGCATACGGACAAAATGACGAGTAGCATCTGGTTGAAAAACCATAATCGGTAGCCGTAGTGTTAAGGTTGCTTCAGGTAAACTGATGCTTGCATGAAAGAATCGAGTAGGATGACTGTTGGATGAGAGATTGGTTTAGAGAGGAAGCAGGATCGTAATTGCTGACCACACGGAGCAATGAAGGCACGTAGGTCGCTGAACGTTTACAAGTTAAGCCTCCCAACTCCGGCAACTAGGGAACTTGAAGTTTGAAGAACTATTTCGATTCATTTTCCCTGCCTCACCCCGAAATGTCATGTACAGTATTACGTTCATTTTTCACTAGTTTGACAATATAGACATTCGTCATCTGGTGCACAGTTGGGTATGTAGAGCAAAATTATGCCTGATTACAGGTGTTGTCGAGTGACGGTTTCCAGGTTTGAGACGTTCAACTCGTAACAAGGCGTGACAGAAAAACGGGAACTTTTGAAAACAATACATAACATGAAACAAAAAAGCCCATGGATAGAAATTGACTCATTACAACTTGCCTTTTAGGAGGCATAATTAAACTAATGTTTGAAAATTACGTCCTGCGGATGGTATCCTACGCCACTACGTACTTTAAAAGTTAGGATTTTTCTCGGTGTCGCCCTGTAATATATCTTACTCGCACAAGCTCAAACCTGCCCTCCATCCTCGGGAAGAGCGACACGAGACATGCAGCAGGCTAATTCGGGGCAGGGAACAGCCAGCTGAGCCCGTGAAAAAATATCAGCTGGGTCTTCGACTCGAAAGAGGCTAGAGGCCTCTTTCGGGCATACTTGCACGAAAGTACTTGCATACTGAGTACACGTGCATACTTCCACGCATCATCTTAACTACTTTTTATCGCAACAACTGCCTGAAGACACGTGTTGTACAGAATACACGCGTATACGCATCATCAACACCCACGGAGTAAACGAGAGTCATTCCCGGTAAGGTAACAGAGCTATCCGAGTAGTGATATGTAGAAATGAGAAAACTAAAGAGACAAAGCATTAATACAATCTTCTGGTTTGTCACATTCTGGAGTAACGGTGAACAAACTTCCCCTTCCAGGAACAAGAAGCCGTTCAGAAAATTGAAGGAAAAGCCGAGGCTCTGTCTCTTCAGCAAGTAAAATGTACAACTTCCATTATTGCAAGTGCACAGGCCTAAAAGGTCGCTCAAAAATTTGCCATCCATCTATAGCCAGGTCATTATAATAATGAATAATCGAATAACTAAATGAATCCCTGGGAATTCAATAGCTTCAGGTTCGTCGGCACCAATTACTTTAGAAGTAAAAATTGTGTATTCAATTAGACCATCCTTTGAGCGCACTGGCAGTCTCCACCGCACACATCTCAAAATTTCCTTTGCTACAGCTCGCCACTCAGACACTATCAAGTACATCAGTTCCAATACATTTCCATCCCCCTAACGTTAACAGAAAGCGTATTGCTTTTACGTAATAATTCTATTTTCTTCGGAAAACCGCATGGAAAGTAGGTTTTAGTATTCCTAAGGAAACTTTTATGAGCTATTAATTGTGACTGAATGCAAATATTATCAAATTCTCTACACAGTTAGATAGCTACGGTTACATTCTCCTCCATATTGCGTTCATGAATCGACTGTAGTTCACACTCTAATATGCACGACACATGTCATTTTAATTAGAATGGTATACCTTGCGTTCTCTCCTACGTTGTCCACTAACGTAGCTGAAATTGGAAGACCACTCCAGAGCAAGAAAATTGTAACATTTCCGCCGTTACAACTCTCGCGACACACACCTCCACCAACAACAGGACTGCTCCACTTAGATCGCAGGTGCGCCTGGGCTGAATGAGGGCTCGCTGACGCGCTGTCTTATTGACTAATCAATCATCAAAGGACAAGATGATCCATACGATGCTTGTGATGTCGCTGCACCGGTATTCCGTCAACAAGGCTTCGGAAATCAAGTAAGAGATAGACCTCCAGCAAGAGCTAACAACATCAAGCAAGAGATAGACCTCAAGCAAGTACTAACAACAATCAAGCAAGAGATAGACCTCCAGCAAGTACTAGCAACAATCAAGCATGAGATAGACGCTGTCGAAGACAATCACGTTACCCAAGAAAGAGGAATAGAAAATGGATAGACATGGCCTACGTAGCCTCTACAATACGCCCATAATATGCACAGAAACATGTGTTACTGACACGGCTGTGAGTAGCAAAGGTTACCCAGAAAAGCGTTAAATATTCAAGGTATACTGACGAACGCAGGCAGTGTAATACGAGCACTGTTCCTCTCTTTGTGCAATTCAAAAATTCTTCATGACCCCGAGCAACGCTGAATTTCTGCGATACACTGAAGGGACCTATCCCTCAGTAAATTCTTATTAGATGAATGAATATACTACCCGTGACTGCAATGTCTGACAGTAAAGAGCTTAGAGTAAAAAAATATGTAGGTCACAGATGTCAAAAAAAGTACTTAGCCAAGAATACAGATATCTGACTGCACTCGGAACATGCACAAATTTTATCATCACTAAGAAAAGACGATAAAAAAGACATTTCCAGGCACAGGACTATTCTCTAATAGCGCCATATCATGACAGCTACTTTGAAACCTTGTCACAATTTGCCGTTCGGAAGAACATCGCAAGACAGCGCACCACGAG
Source organism: Orchestia grillus (assembly GCA_014899125.1). NCBI lineage: Eukaryota > Metazoa > Arthropoda > Malacostraca > Amphipoda > Talitridae > Orchestia > Orchestia grillus. Next base: position 6,099 of record VOMN01035426.1, read on the forward strand.
GCAGGCTGGATGACGCTCTCAACGCTCTCGCACATGCGGTGTTACAAACAAAGGAACTTTTCTTAAATAGTCGCATTCTCATGACACGGGTTTTAGTTATCATATCCAATTGTTTGAAATTCAAGGGGATAAAAAATAACATGACAAAATTCTCGCTATTTCACACGCCATATTCATTCATGTTCGTGAAGACTTGCATTTAAGAATGCATTTCCATACGCAGAATGAAAGCTTAGCGCAAGCTATGAAATAATTCGTACGCTTTGGTTCTAATTCAGGTTATTTTACAGATCTTAGCTACTGTTTTCCGACCTAAAAATATACAATTATTCAGCGCTATTCTACAATATCTAACAGAAAACCAAATCTGCGAGTTACAGATTACTATACAAATATACACATGTAATACACGGAGCAGCTACATAAAATCAGCGGGAACAAACCGTATGCATGCCCTGCAAAAACGTATAAAAATTTGAATTGGAAGTACCAGAGCTGAAAATAAGGTTGAAGTTAGGCGGCCGATATATTTGGGGCAGTGAAGCGCGACATTGCTTCTCACACCTCAAATAGCTGACGACCCAGACTCGCCTTCGTCCCCAGCTCGCTCACTGGAGGCAATTTTCTTCTATGGAACAATGCAGCGGCGTGCGGTAACCCTGAAACTTTTGAAATTGAGGTTTAGGTTTTAGGGCTTGGCATAAACTGCATGAAGAGCTAAATTACAACTTAAGCTGCCCGTGGTGGGCAAGCCTCTGGTGAGTCCGTAAAATGTGCCAAAGCTCGTCTGATTTATGGGGAAATGAACAACGTTCGGTTTAGAATTTGAAATGTTTGCGCAGCGCTTGAAAATTACAAAAGCAGGAAGTACTTCAGTTGAAACATTTTTTTGCCAAAGTTGAACGATTCCAGGACCCATTTTGTTAGGAAAATTCTTCAAAGCATCGATCGTTGAAAAGTCTATGAGTATGAGTAGTAGTAGTGATAGCAGCGCTTCAGCAACTCAAGACTATCTCGCACCGAAAGTGTAGGGACCATTTAGTATGGACTTAGGAGAACGGGGAATCTATGCACAGGGTGTGTTCCCACACAAGATCCCCTGCACATAGATAACAGCAAGTTAAGAAGGAAGAGGAAAAAAAGACAAATAAGAAATAGCGAAGAAGGAATGAAAACGGAAAGAAGCAAAGTGCGCATGAGAGACAGAAGTCCCGAAGGCCTATCTAAAGCTGAGGTAGCCTAGCGGTGCTCCCCTGGGGGCGTTAGTCCCCATAGCATAGGATAGACAAGCCTAACTAACCTACCTCTATTGCCTATGGCCTATCCTATGCCCCCTGAGGGGTTGAAAAGTCTAAGAAATAAACAAATAAAACCCGCTCGATGTTTTCAAAACTTATTTCACATCTTTGAAGCATTGGAGAATTATATGCATACATGAACAATAAATATCCGAGAGGCAGCCCGGTCGTATTACTGGGCTTTAGAGAAGACGCTCGAGGCGCACCAACTCCAGCATATATGACCGAAACCTATTTTTCTTCAGCAAATCCCACACAGTTATACCGTGCTACAAAACTAATGGGCTACAGTTAATTTCCACTGTACGAGGAACACATAATGGGAAAGCTATGATGCACTCATCAGACATCATTTTGTAGGGATTATCGAGAAATACGCTAGACGAATTCATTTATTCATTTATTTGTAGTACTTTTCTCGTGTGAAGCAAATTTATGCTTGAACAACATCTTCATACGCAATCAGAAGAATAGTTGAGAATATTGGTAAATAAATTTATAAATTTAAGAGTAGTTTCCTTAGAAAGAGATAATCAGTAGAAGAATCAAAACACATAACCTAAATGAGAGGAGAAGGAGATGCAAAATAAAGAACATCCTAAACTGAACTAGACCAATTGAATAAAAATACCAAGCTGAAGAGCCTCGTCCTGGTGAAAAAAACGATTGGCCACAAATGAGTTATTCCAGTCGTATGGGGTACAAATTAAGACCTGGGCATGACTTGACATCAGGAAGAGCAAAAAGAGAAGCTGCCCTAGTGACATATTGACTCAAAGAAATCCTGAGGATTTTAATCCAAAGTTGAAAGAGCGAATGGAAATTTAACAATAGCGATTTATTATAAATTGTTTTCTCTGTATACCCTGAGAGCCGCTTTGATATCTTGAAGCCCTCGAAAATGTCATTATGGAACTTAGAGTCCTCTTGAAATTTCATTACAAAACTTGAAGGCTTCCTAATATTTCACGAGTTTCGCAAAACCTCGGTGCATTGCCTCGCACTTAGCGAAGTAACGAAGTCAAAGCTAGCGGCAACCCTGTAGAGCACAAAAGGCTAATACGACTTCTTCTTCAGCGATATGTTGAGGTAAGTAGTAGCGGCAGTATAAGACTGCAGCGCTTCGGTGACTCAGACTCAGATTACGTCCCACTGAAGGCAAAGGGATCATTTAGTACGGGCTGTAGAAAACAGAAAATCTATGCATACGGTATGTTTGCTATGCACAAGGTATTTGCCCTAGAAGCCTTGTAGTTTATTCGGCCCCACATGTGGTATATATCTTGATACCGGTTCTTCGTCATTCCTCATTTGATTGTGAACCTGCATCTGATGTAAATTACGTGTGGTAAATATATGTGTACAAATGTTGTCTCACAGGACCCCATGCACACAGAAACAGCAAGTTAAAAAAAAACGAAGAACAAAAGACAAGTAGTACTACTAGTAGTAATAGTTGCATTAGGGACAGCAGAGCTGTAGTAAATCGAATTATCTCGAACTGAAAAAAGGAACCATTTTGTATGGACTTTGGAAAATGGAAAATCTTTCCACGAGGTATGCTGCTACTCAAGATCCCATGCGCTCAAGACAGCTAGTTAAGAAGGAAGAGGAAGAGAAGACAATGTATAATCAACGAAGAATGAGTGAAAATGGAAAAAAGCAATATGGGCACAAAAGATAAAAGTCCCGATGAGCCTATCTATGGCTGAGGCAATCTACCAGTGCCCATGTGAGGTCGCTAATCCCCATAGCGTACGGTAGCAACCCTAACTAACCATACTCTATTGCCTATCCTAACTAACCATACCCTATTGCCTATCCTAACTAACCATACCCTATTGCCAATCCCGTGTCTCTCGAGACGCGTTGTGAGAAGATGTCCCTACACGCGCCTGGTCAAAGCTCACTGTTACGCACGGTCTGGGAGTGGACAGCCTTCACTCACTAGACCGACTGCACTCGGGTAAAAGCGCCAACTTCAACTTAAGCATGTTTCAGGTGGCTTTCACTCAACTTCGAACTACGCACTAGAGTCGAAATAGAATTTTTAGTATTTCCAGAAGAGTTAGTGTTCGTTTCCTTTTACAGCACTAAGCCTGGCTCATAAAACTCAATTGTTCCGTCAGGGCCCCACAGGCACGCAGCCACACTGGAGAGATACAACAGTGCGGACTCCTAGTGAGGAAAGAAGGAATTGAAGTGCCGCAGTCTTGCCCTAATTTGAGGTTTTTTAAAGATGTGTTCGCACTATTCTATGGTTGAAATACTACCTATGATCATTGTATCGTGGTATCGAGGTGAGTTTCAAATTCTGTATATATATATATGTATATTAACAAATTACACGAAGTTCAAAGCGCTTCAAGGTTGACCCTTCGCTCGATAAGAAGTGCTATCTGAACATAAGTGTTAGACAATATTAATCGTTTCGTACGTCATCACCCCGTCAATGAATGAGTTAAACCGTGAACATTTATTATACTTACACAATTAATTATATGTATTTATACTCAGGTTCCTTTATTTTAATGTTCGCTAGCGAAATGTTTAATATTTAGTCCAAGTAAGCTCGTAATACTGAGTCTAAAATGAAACACTCCCACACTGACACCGTAAACAATGACATCAACTCTCGTGAACCAAACTCTCTCGTTCTGAAAGCACTCACGAACGAAGCACATATGAGCACAGTACGACACCGGCAAAAAAGTCAATAGCATTTTAGAATTCTAAGCTCTCAGCTGCTGCAGATAAGTGACTAAGCCTATCTGCGCTGGCAGCAACGCAATTTCGCAGCCCGGAACCAGCCTAACTCGCAGACCGCTGAGCTATCTGCCTCCGTCACAGGATCCCGGCGAGCTGCGCTATTGCCGGCATGATTTCCGCGGCGGCATCAACGATTACGGTCCTTTTATCCCGTCTCAAAAAAGCGAGAATCTGGTCACCGAAAAATGGCGCCGTTGTAATGGACTTATCAATGAAATCAAGATGTAAAAATCTTCTACCGAATTTTTTATTCGGATGCTCGTTGAATGTTGAAAAGGGTGGGTCGGTAAACAAAAATTTACTTTCACAAACCGAGGTAAAAATATCTCTTGCGTTGAAAATCGAGAACGACCACCTTCATTAGTACCTGATGCCCATATCTTGAAGAAAATTGGGCAAATATTTCCGTTTTTAGGCTTTTCTCACGACGATCCACCCACTCTCTTGGCCAGAGTTGCATCGGGTGAACCATTCTGGTAGAATATCTCAACATGAATTGAGAGAAAAAATCAAAAGGATAAAATATCGTAGACATTATTTAGCATCACAACACGGTGCTGTGACAGTTTGACCCTCTGCAATATTAGTACCTCATGAGAATAACCAGCAAAAATTGTTCAATCACAAATTAATTTATAAAATAACAAACAAGTAAAATTCAAAGGAACACAGAACCAGTCAAAATACTTACAAATTACTGTCCAATTTCGACTTCTGATCATCGCTCTACTTACGATAACCTCGCCGAACCACCACAAATTTATCTTAAAATTCATTTCCACTAACGAATAAGGCGAATTTTTCAATCTCATGTCTGATGAATCCATCAATGAAGAAAAATTGTATGATGAATTTCGGCTCATCAAGAGTTTTTCGTAGGTGGAGGGATATTTGTAAGTCGAGGCTGCACGTGTTTACATGCAAGCGTAACTATGTTGAGAATCGTTGACGTAATCTATCACAACAGTCCCGTGAGGGCGGGAAATAAGAAATTGAAAGCTCACCTTCTCGCTGAGAGCCCTGCTTCCTACTGGCGACTGGAACTGAAGACTGACTGCCATATCTTTTGTTTTAAAATGTAGATGTTCATAATTGCATGTACTCAATAGTTGATTAATTCATTAAAAAAAATTTCACCGTCACGATCATAATAGGATATATTGTTTTCTCAATCAACCTTACGTTCAATTATAAAAAATGAAAGCATCCATAAATTTGGACGCTATAATTTTGTGAATACCTTTGAAAAATAATGCAAGCCTTTCGTATGCTGACCACCGTAATATCTTAACTGAGCTTCGCAAAAACAGACCCTAATTTATATAGCATTTGAATTATGAAGTGACCCAAAAAGTTCTGTTCATTTCTAAAGGAAGACGAGAAAACACTTCACAGTATGGGTGACTTATAATTTAGTATTCGAAGTATTCTCCATCGGCATCCAGCACCTTCTGCCAACGTGTCTCCAGCTGTTCAAGCCCATTGCGGTATAACTCAGGGGTTTTGGACGCAAAGATGTCCGTGAGAGCTTGGCGCAAGTCTGCTTCATTGGTGAAAGATTTCCTACGAAGATGATAACTGGGGAGTGGAGGAGGTAGTAATCGGAAGGCGCAGGGTCAGGTGAAAAAGTTGGACGGAATAAAGTCTCCACCCAACTTGGGAGATGTCATGGAGGGAAAGCACACCTTTGCGATTCACCAAAGTTGGCTCCTCTTGGCGCAATGCCTTTTGCACACGTTCCAATTGCTGCGAGTATAGGTCTCCAGTGACCGTTTGGCGTGTTGATAACAGCTCATAATGAACCACTTGACGACCTGTCTACCAGACACAAAGCATAATCATGCGGGGTGCATAGGCGGTCTTGCGGTGTGAGGGACAGCATCCTGAGCTGACAACCAATGTCTGGAACGCTTTTGAGTGTCCCTTTTTCATCACTGGTAAGCACTCGATTGAATAAGGATGCAGTAGGCGGCGAGAAAGCAGCGATACGCAGGCTGCCACTCGTGGTCTCTTGTGGACGTCTAACAGCGTGAAGAGAACCCACTTGCTGAGTTTGTACGTCTTGCATATGGGATGCAGGTGAAGTCTGTTTCATCGGAAACGTTGAACTGTCTTGCAAGTTCACCACACATTAGACTACCGTCGTGTTCAATAGCTGCATTGAGCACTCCGTCATTCAAGACCTGTGGTCGTCCACTGCGAGGATCATCACCAAGGGACAAATCTCCTGACTTGAAGTTTTGAAACCAACGCCTTACAGTATGTTCATACACAGCACTATCCTCAAACGCTTGACATATGCGGCGATTCGATGCAATTGCTAATAAGCCCACTCTGAAGTCATAATCTGAAAAAAATTGCTACAAGCATTACGTATATATTTCAACTTTATCGAATGGTTAATCAAAAAAACGGATAGACCTTTTTTGGTCACCTTGTACATATTAGTCGCAGTAATAACAATTCCATGGCTTTCACACATATATTTGAATAAAGAACCCAGCTAATTTGTATTTTCTTGAACTTGAGGGAACTTCTTTCCTCCTCTCCGATGGTACATTAATTGAAAGTATTATGTCACGTCGAAAGCTCCGTCATTGTGCGACAGCATTCATTCAAGTTTATAAAGAAAATTAAAGTTTATATTGAATTTTCCGAAGCACTTCAAGTACTTCACAAGAAACAAACCTGAGCTTGCGTGTGTTGACATTAACAAGATAAATTCCCTGATTACAATGCTAGCCAATAGATATTGAAATGAAGCCGTTACTAAAAGACAAAAGACAATATTCAAAACAGAATATTTTGCTTATTGGGTTGGTAACTCAACATTTACCAAACCTAGCGTGAGGAACGCTATTTTTACTTGTTTGCAAGCTTCGTAGCTCTGCTCCCTGACGCAGTACGTTAGGACGGAGCATCTCTAAAAAGTGCTGCAGGAGTAGAAATGTTCAACTTTGTGAAACGTGTCTGAGCGGCTTTGAGAGACCTTTATGATGGAAAACGAGCAATATGACGACGAATATCCTCATCCATCAAGGTAGACAGTTATCGTAGTCTACCCATGTTTTCATACTTCTGACAACGTATTTCACGACGATACATAAATAATTCACCACCCATACTAGAGATAGGTTTCCGCTGAGCAACACCACTTTTATGACCGACTATCGATTGTTTGGCGAGATTGGCCGGGTTATGTATTTGGCATGCTGGGGCAGCAGGCTATCTGGGAGCCTGCGCCGCCTGTGTTAGCTCAAATGAGGGCTTCCAGCTCATGACTCATAGACGATGACAAGGCTCTGCGTCACTATTAAAGAGAGCACAATTACTTGTTTCCTCGAACAAGACTTTAGCAGGCAGGGAATGTGAAGCCCATAACAATTAACATAAACAGGCTGACATCACCGACAGAGGGAGACTGAGGCTCACGCCTCTGCATTTCCCCTAGCTCAGCAGGATAGCCCGTTTGATGCCGTAATGCCATCGCTTAGATTTCGAGGCGGTAGTGCTGGAGCTGGGAACTGAAGGCAAATCTCTCTACGGCCGACTCTACTTACAAGATAGCGGAAAAAAGTGCTATTATGCGTTGGGTTTAGCTTTCTGTTTTCAAACCGTAATAATTTTTGATTACCTTTTTGTTTGCCCCCGCACTGTCACTCGGAGTACGGAGAAAGGCGGGCAGGTGGAGCAGGAGCTTATGACGCTCTTGACCCCCGCGCTCTCACAAGTAACTTCTAGTAACGTGATTGCTATGATGAAATGCCTGTTAAAAAATCATTCATCTTTTATCAGTGGTAAAGCAATTATTCACTAAGAACTAAGTGCATCATATATTTGAAAAGTCGTCGCCTCAATGCTATCTGATGTTTGTAAAAAAGGTTCGATAAATTTTTTCGAATTTCTTAGCTCAATCCAGCAGTAAGAACAATGTTCAGTAGAAAACTCAAATAGAATTCTGACACAAAACTATCGTGACGAGGCTATGGAGCTCAAAGTAGCCGCTCTTCTGTCACAGGTAGGATTTAGCTCAAATGAGAGTGTGAAGCATATTGGTGCAATTAGAGCATAGCTTCATTAGTTCCCTGTGTACGTCCCCGTCTCCACGGTACGTCCCCGTCTTCACGGTGGATGG
>VOMN01035428.1:0-20472 GCA_014899125.1 Orchestia grillus
CTGCATGGGGCGACGCTGAGGCCTGCATGGGGCGACGCTGAGGCCTGGGTGGGGCGACGCTGAGGCCAGCGTGGTTAAAGACTTTAATAGCGAGGCAGCTCTAAAGCCTCTCCTTCCTTAAATATTTTTTTCCGATATTAATGAGCATTGTTTTCCTCAGGTAATCTCCGCAGAGTATCATATGTACATGAAGGACAATTTAATTGCATGCAGCCGGAGAAATACACGGAATTTCGATAAAAATAACGAGGTCGCTGAACAATGGGCTTATGAAATCAGCTACTTAGAATTTAAAATACGTTGAGCCAGTCCAACAATTCTGAAGACAATAATTTAAAATCATATTTAAGGAAAGTTAGTGAATTAATTTTCAGTCAAATGTGCTCCTGTTGTGGGTAATTTTGAGGTATTTCACGACAACGCGTGTGAAGTATGTATAAAAGAGTGCTTCTAATTTGTGCTCGAGGTGTGTTTTGTGTTTTACCGAAGAAGTGAATGTTTCACCTTGACACTAACCTCACGTCTTAGAGCGTGAACGTCACTCTGTTTGACGGAGCGCTGCCGGCAGCGTGTTTTAAAGCCTTCTAAAGACCTGCTAACAGGCCTATGAGTGTCGTAAAGACATGTCGTAAAGCCCCTCGGACCTGTAGTCAAGACCTGCTAATAGACCAGGGTGTGCACTACAGCTGACCGGTTTATGACTTCTTCTCGATCCTTTCGCCCCAGATTAACTACCTAATTTACATGGAAAATTCTAGCGACAAACGAAATCGTGTTAAATTCTCTTCAAAGTAGGATTAATTCAACTCTCAGGAAAGCTGGACTAAACTGACTCACAAGGTTATTGGCTCTAAACTGGCGCTCCAGGTAACTGGCTCTAAACTGGCGCTCCAGGTAACTGNGGTAACTGGCTCTAAACTGGCGCTCCAGGTAACTGGCTCTAAACTGGCTCTGCATGCATTATACTTCCAGTCTTGGAAATTTGATAGAACACTTCCTGGCATACCAGAACAGCCCAATTGACATCAGAAACAGTATGGCATACTTAGAAGTAGGTACGGACACGCACTGCAGATCACTTGTAGCACTGATAACTTCTGCTAGTAGAAATACGGTTAGAAACGAATTTATTCTAATTTATCCACGTATTATTCGTAATTTTAGTCTCTTTTCAAGCATTCAAAGTAATTCTCTATAATTGTCACATATTTTATCGACAATAACGGACACTCAGTTTCACTTTACTGATCACGAATTTTCAGACGGGGATCTGAACTTTCGCCTTTAATTTCAATTCCCCACGGGGGGTATGAAAAGCATTTGGATAGAGCGGTAAAAATGTTCACACTAGAAATTTCCTCTTCCAATCATCTCAATGATTGCATTTGTTTTTGAATCCATGACCCAGTATCTTCATATTAGTACGTACGTCGTAGTTATCATTCTAACTGTGTATCAACAATCAACTATGAACCATTGATCATCATAAATAACAAGACAAAACTTATTCAGTTTCGACGCACATCTGCGCTGTTGCGTCGAGAACGTTCCAACTCGAGCCTGCTTCACCTAGCGACAAGTACCTAATTTAGCGAATAGTTCTCTGTTTATTTTCAATTACCTTCATTTGAGCTCAAGTTTGAGCCCGGTGCAATTTATTTACTCTATTTTCCTCATATTTCGAGCCTCAAAAGCGAGCATTTTGGAAGACCAAGATATTTTCATTCCTTTTATTAGGTCGGCCCTTTGAATACAAATCGGCTCCCGACTCTTCGTGAGACTCAACGAGGAAACACGCAAGCGAAAGTTGCTCTTGGGAGAAAGTTACACTCGCTAATTGAAGAAAAGTAAACTTTGTAAAAGAAAGATGCTGCTCAAGGAAAGTTACTCAAGGTCATCAGGGAAGAAATTTCTTCAGTGAAAAGGGGGTAGGAGCTCATGCTGGATGCTGGTGAGATATTCGAAACTGCGCGCTGGCAGCGCAGCGAGAGGGCCTGTGGGAGCTCGTGAGGGGGACATGGTCTTGACATCGAAAGTTTTTCTCGGAAAGCTATGCAGTTCGGGAGCCTGCAGATGCTCATGTTTAGCGAAATTCAACTCACGTGATATTCCGTTGAATCAATTATGAAACGGACTCGAGTTTAGGTGTACGAAAGACGTTCATTAGATTCGTGAACGTTCGTGAATTTTATATGTATTCACTGCACATTTATCCCCCAGAAATCACAAACACAAGCGAGCAAGTGATCAGAAATATTAGTCAAGCTTCTTGCATAAACGATGTGAAACATAATTAGAAAATTACTATTTTGAATACGATGAAATCAGTGTTCCCCTCAACATTGCGCCTGATTTCTCGCTTTATAACAAATAACGTTGCAACTCATTATGATCATTTAGTGGTTGAAAGAAGCAGACTTCCCCAGAAAATGTTCTGCTGTGAATTTTCTCATTTCTTTACACTAAAAATTATTATGCATTTTAACGCTAGAAAAGCATGATCACAGTAAAACACCAAAATTGTACACATAATTGGACAGAATAACTAATATTTCTGAGCATTGAAACAATTGGCAAGAAAGCCAAGGGTATTACTTCAATGGACTGATAACTCAACAGCGTAAGCAGCAACGTGCGCAGGAGACCGCTGTGTCGCACACATTAAAGAGACGTGCCTCCGTCTTCGCTCGAATCCACCCGTTCACGGATGTAGCCTTCAGAATTGGCATTAATTTAGCTCTGCGTTCTTGTTTAGTAGAGATAATGCATATTTCGAAGAATTCGACTTTCACGTAAGGGGCACATTAGACAAGCGAGTGCATTGTCGTAGGTACACAAGCTCTGGAGTAACAATGGCTTTCTGGTTCTCCCGGTACCCGTTTCCTCTGCAGCGCACCCTCAGTTGGTTTTACCCGAGTTTAAAATTGAATCATTTCTGCAACGTCGCTGAAACGAAGTTTTCATTTTTGAAAGTTGAAAAAGTAACCAACAGTTTATTTTCTTGCTGAGTGGGGGAAATAAACTTCAAAAATCGAAGTCGAAAGGGTTGCTTTATGACTTTCATCCCAAGCACCTCACGCATCCCACAGGCCTACTCACGTAGCACACACCAACGAATTCGGCAAATTTAGCTCCATTCATTTGAACAACACGGCCAACTTTGTGCGTGACCGTCAAACGTGCGATGAATTTCACATCGTCCATGGCATTAGGCATCAAGTGAGCTCAGTTTAAACAGAAAATAAATTAGAGAGGAATAAGTTAGAGCTGGTGATGCAGCGCGCTGCACGTGAAGTTAATTAATTCAAGGCACACATCTGGCCCAGATCACAAGCGTGCTTATTTTCAATCAATCACGAGGGCGAGTTGTGTCAAATTGTGCTCGTAATTAAAATTAATCGAATTACGTTGATGAGGTACATGCAATCGTCGGCTTCGAGCGCAGCGAGGTTTTTATTGCGTTCTCTTTTGAAGAATATTGTAACCAACAAAGTACTATTTCAAAGAATATTGTAACAGAAATTCATTTGAAACATATACAAAGGATAAGTTAAAAATAATTGCTTTTGATCTCGTGACTATGGACCGGGAGGTGCTGAGGGATCTCACTAAGGTCATGCAGTCGCACTCATAAGTTGAAATTTTTTGTTTCTATCGCTTGCTTTCTGTAAGGTTTTGATCCAGAAGATGTGCATAATTTGTCTCCTGGCCTGTATTTCCAATCCAATTCCATCCTGATGTGTTATTACAACACTAATATCATTAATATTCCATTGACTGAAAAGAGTGTTTACCCTTTAAGCGTATTTATTTTACTCAATTTAACGTTTTCAGACTTAGTTTTCAGAATTTAAAGCCGGATTAAAGTACATAAATGTACTTAGATGCTTTCACGCACACATACATATATATATATATATACATGTTTAAACGCACGACTCACAAGTGTGGTAATTTATAGACACCATTATAAATCAGGAACTTAAGCCTAGGGGGAGATATCTATCATAATTATATATCTGTAGAATAATATTTATTACTCATAGCATATAAATACCCCGTAAGGGCCCCAAATAGTTACTACTCATAACATATAGATACCGCGTAAGAGCACCAAATATTACTAAAATACTTTAAAAAACGCAAATTGGCTGGCGCAAACACTGAGGAGTTCTAATTTTGCATTCATTTTGAAACTGGCAATAGTTTCCTCTAACGACAGCTCTATTTCTTAAAAATATATTCCCGCACTGTGTTGTTTTCAATAACTCCATTTCTTCCCTCTTTCATCAATGTGTCGTCCTTCATGTGCCTGCTGTTCCTGCTACCTCCTATTGAATCGCCTGCATCGCTTCCTGTATTTGCGGAGATTTTGGGACATTTCTTGAAATTTCGGAGCCAAATAAAGTAAGACAAAGTAAATGGTGGATCAGATAATAATAGATTCGACCTATGAAGTTTTTGGGCCTGCGAGTGCATCGGAACAAGGTTTTCATAACGCAAACCACTTTCCCTGGCGATATCATATCTTACGAATTATCGACATTTTCCCTGGAAATTTTCTGCTGACGATCTAATTTTGTTACCCGAGTCAGTACAACGGGGCACATTGAGGGACACGTGGCGTGTGTGAGAGTAAATTTCGTAGAAAATTTCTCTGAAAAGAAATTCTTTCAAATAAGCTCGTGGGCTTAATTTGCAGTAACTTTTTTTGTTGATGAGTTGGTGAATGATTTTTTTTCAAAAATCTTTCTTTGAAAGTAAGCAAATAAAAATGGAGTTTAATTTACTGCTGAAATTATATTTAGTCACAACATGATGAAATCCTAAGATGAATAAATTGCTTACTACCTTTGCGTTGGAAATATGTATATATCAATGAAGAAATAAAGCCTGTAAATTTCCTCTCATTACATCGCGCACCGCTAATGCTGAAGTAGACCGCCGGAAGTTACGCCCCTGGCTGCTTGTACTGTGTATTCTAATGCTGCATCAAAATCTTCGGAGAAGGAAAAACATCTGATGGGCAAATTGGAAAGCCCAATAAATTCAACCCTTAGCGAAAAATTCAAGCTTTCCCCGACCTCGATCACTGCAAAAAAGAATCCAGTTCAAGCCGATACAGGTTCCTGAAAACCCAGTGAATTTTAAAAAATTGTCACCCCGGCAAAGAGGTCCCGCAGAAGTCGTTGGGCGCAGCGCCGCAGGGGCGCGGCGCCTCCGATAGGTAATCGATGGGACTGCTCTCAAGCGTCGAGTTTTTATGGGCGGACTGAGCTCTAGCCAACTTTATGGTCAATGTAGGATTATGTTATGTAGATTATAGGCCAGACAAGGGACTAGGCCTGCCATCAATCTCTGAAACGACTCAAAAACTGTTTTATCGACAGCCTGTTAAGACGCACCGGAAAAACGTAACCGAATGAATGGCTAATCAAGCATAAAAGTAGGTTTAAGGTACGAGTTAGTGTCAGCTTTTCATGACTGTCGTCAAATTGGAAGTCCAGTAAAGCGATAACGGCCCATAAATGGTGCAGTGGCATTTAAAATCAAGTGATTCTGGAGCTCTTGATGCATATTACCAATAAAAAAATTTGTTACGGTTGTAGGAGAATTTGTTAGGGATTTGTTTAACTTGTCTCCGATTCTCTCGATTAAGCATTTTGCTAGAATGAGCTGGACGGTTATTTCATCGTGGCATTGCGAACAACTGCTAAAGGGGCGAATGAATGATCGAGTAATGAAAGCACTTCGTGGAGGAGGTACTCATCGCATCTGCGTTAGACGATGATGTCTCAATTTCTCTACTGATGTGGAGGATGAATTATGAGGCTCGCAATGTGCATTCCGGTTTTTCATGCAGTGAAAAGCAAATGAATCATGCAATAATTTAAAATCGATCGTTATTCAAGTACATTATCTTGATATCGTGAGACTAAATTTCTCCATCAGCGCGACGGAAAAATCAATGCAAATTGCCGACAATATTGACTTCAAAGCGAATAAATTATCAAAAGAATGTGGCAGTCGTGGCTTCGTGGACGATTCGGCGAATAAATGATCGAGAAGGGCGACAATGTTGACTTCGAGGACGATGCTTCTTCCTCTTCCCCTCGGAAAATTCGAGAGTTTCTCCGCAAGATCGGGAGAGGCCGTTGAAAAAAAATGACTCATTTTTTCCCCTCAATATCGAGTGAACAGGAAACGGCAGCGCAACTTTCGGCCAATTTAATGGAATTGGACGAAAACTCCGCCGCAAATAAAGGGAAGGAGATTTTGTTTTTGAGATGGGTCATTATGCGGCGCTTTTAAGAGACCAACGGAAGGATATTATATCATTAAAGCTCTTCGACTCTAAATAAAAGACTCAATGCAAGTCAGTGGTTTTGAACAAAGATATGAGCTCTCATTACCATTTCTTCTATCGGCTAACGAATAATTTCTTGCAGAAAAATGCCGTCTCGAAAGAAGTACGAACTCGTGGTAACACGTCACGAACATACAGGGGGTGCAATTAATACCCAATGCGTGGTCAAAAGTTAAGTTACCGTGGTTATTCAACAGCAAAGCAATCGAAAATTGAACTTCATGTATTTTTGTGCGCTGAGCACTAAGTGGGTATAAGAACTCGCAAATAGCACAGCATTGATGTAGTAAAGACAAAAGTTTTAGATTGTCGCCTCAAAAAGTAATCAACATACCCACAAAATTAGTTATACAGCGATGATAAATAGTCCCCTGACATTCCAAAGTGACGTATGTGGCAGGAATGCTGTTAAAACTTCTAGAACAATAATCTACTTCATCCACGTACAATAGTGAACTTCAGTCAATGTCTGAGAGCTGCATGAGAAGGAGGTCATCGTTCAGTGCTCTGATTCAGATCTTGTGATGCCTAAAAAATTACCAGGAAGGACTAGAGAAGTAATTGCTCACGTACTTGAAAGTTATCTGGGTTATAAAAAATTTAATTTGTACTGAAAATACCAATTTTAACCATTGGTGACACAATTTACCGGTTAACGTCATAACAGTCCAAGCTAAACCGTGCTAAATTTCAAACCATGCGGCTGAGCATATAGACCTATAAAGGGGAGAAGAATCCACGAGTGACTCGATCTGAACTAAATTATTTAATTATTTATTTGGAAGCAGCTGTGACAAATTAATGTAAAAGCACACTTCGAGGAGTCCTTAGAAACAAAGAATTCCATTCTCACACATCAAGAAAACATTTCTGTTGAAACCAATCCATATCAGAAATCGTCTGAATTATTCCAAGGCATATTTAGAGAAACCTGCAAGTTTTTGGGACGCTGTAATATGGTCTGACGCGACAAAGGTTGAGTTATTTGGGTAAAATAGTGCAAGTCACATGTCGTGGCAGAAAAACTCAGTGCATGACCCTGATAATACAGTTCCAGCAGTGAATTTTGGTGGAGGCAGCTTAATGGTGTGGAGCTGCATCTCCTCTGGGGGTCCATGCAAACTCTGTATTGTTGAAGGGGAAATGAATGCTAGGATGGGTCATGACATTCTGCACAATATTCTCTTACACCTTGCAAGTGAATTGAAGTTGTCAAGAAGATGGATATTGCAGCAAGACAACGATCCAAAACGTACACTAAGATCACTGAAGGGTGGCTTCAGCAAAAGAAAATAAAGGTTATGGATGGACACGTAAGTCACCGGATCTAAATCTTATCGAGACCCTGAGGCAAGAATTGAAACTAATGATTCAGAAAAAGGACCAAAAAATCTACCAGACTGAAAAATAATATGCCAAGAAGAATAACCCAAGATACCTACAAATATTTACAAGAACCTTATAAGTTAGGCTCCCGAACGTTTGGAAGCTGTACTAGCTACGAAAGGTCATGTCACTAAATACTAATTGCTTTTCAGAGGTTATCAGATACTTTTTAAAACGTTCACTTGATATTTTTGCCGTGATTAGAATAATGTTGTACTATTTATACATTCTGATATTAAATTAGTACACGGAGAACAAAATTACATACGATGTTCTAATTTCGATTACTTTGCTGTTGTGTAATTAAGGAAAATAAACATTTGATCATGTATCGGACATTTATTGCGCCCACTGTACGAACTATGAAATTGATAGAACAAATTGTACGTTCGCGTAACTAGGAGAAGGAAATAACTTCTCTATTTAAGCTATCGCAGGACATTGTTATAAAATGGCAAGTGAACTGACAAACTACGTACGAGGTATCTATCCTTGGCAACAGAGCTAGCCGTACGTGAGTAGCCCTATAATGCGTGTTGCTTTATAATGTATGGTCTATATAGTGTTGGGAGTGCAGTGACGTATGATGCTGCATTTTGCATGACGTTCCATAGCAGCACTTCTCATCCGGGCTCCTGTTAAGGTTTCACAAAAACCCGTGGAGTTTCCGAAAGAACTTTATATTTTTTTGTGTAAATAAAAACTCCCATATTAATTATCATAAACGATCATCTTGAATTTGATTTAGTATAAGCGAAAAATTTGAGAAGGGAGCACCAATTTTTTCTTAAAACAGTTATGCAAAAATCATATACTATGATATTTATCACATGAACTACGATGAAAATAAAATAAGAAAAATACGGGTTGTAATTTCTTATTTGCAGAGGCTTCTTGAGACATGTAATTGATTTTATGGGTTACGCGGGGCTTGAAGCCGAGAAACTGGGTTCTGTTGTACCGCATTACGGCCTATAATGTACGATGCTCTGCACTGCATGCTCAGAAAATAGTTCAATAGTTTAATTGCACAATGCCCTCAACCGACTTAGATTATTTTCAAATATTTTACCGGAAGACGCCCGTTCTCATCAAAGAGTTAATGTTCGTTTTTTTCACAAATTTGGATGTTAGAGTATTTAAAACTTTCAAACGGGAGCATAGATTTCGGACTATAATTGCATGGGTTGTACATTTGTCTGCAGTGAGAGTTTCACTTGATCTTCGCTCCAGCACTGCTAGAGAAGATAAAATATGGAAAATTATACTGAAAGTTGAATGGGCTCTTTACTGTTCATTTAAAAAAATATATAACGAAAGTACATCATTGCTTGGCGGATACTAAATAGAAAGGGTGTTTCTTTTGAATTTGAATCACGTGTTTCGTTTATCATAATTCTCCTGTGAAGGTGACGTGTCAAAATTGAATGGTGAAATGCAATTGAAATGTGATAAACTGACACGTCAGAATATTGATGCTTGTATCTGTCTGTCCAGGGTACTGCAAATCGCAATCAGCAAGAACAGATCTTCAACTGACACCACTTATGGTCATTTTATGAGCCATAAATGAAGGGTGAACGGGCTCGGGGCGTACAAAGTTGGACGCTTTTTCTCTAATTCAAATCCCCAGAAATCGTGTAATGAGTAGTGAGAGTCACAGTTTCGAGCAGCGCAAGAGTTTCCACTGAAAATTTTCCAGTATTATTTGGGTGCTGGTAACACTGAAGCCCAAAATGCAACTTTCAGGGCTAACTTCTCCAGTTTTGCTTGGGTGTTGGCTGTACTGACGTTTGTGAGACAATCTTCAGTGTTAATTTTTGAAATTTTACTTGGGTGCTGGCTACACTGAAAATTAAAAGACAAACTTCAGCGTTAACTTTGAAAACCAACTTACTCCTGAAAAATTTATAGAGAAACATGCGTATGTTACCATACGACATGTAATACGCTTATAAATCAAAATAACGTGTGGAATATGTGGCGGTTGATTTCAATAGAACCAGTGAGGTCATACAAACGAAGTCTTTTTTATTAATGAAATATCGTTAGCCACGAATTGATATTTATGAAATCGTGAGTATCGCAGCTAAAATACACTTCTATTTTTATTTTGCGCGATAATTGATGTTCAAAAGCATCACATTCTAACCTGATGGTACCTTCTTCAAAAACTTTCAGCTAGGTTGAACTTTGCTAGAACAATCATGTATCCATTCTCAAGCGGGAGATTATTTCTTCGAACGAAAGAAGATAATTTCTTCCTCAATGTGTAGTTCTCAAAGAATGCTCCACTCACTCAAATTTTCCCCGATGAGCCAGCCTCCGTGTGGCTGTGGTTCCTCGCACCTTCGATTGCATCACCAACATCGCTTCCCATAAAATGTCCGGAGATTTAAACAAAAATCGAAAGTTGCAGATCCAGATGTTTGTCTTCAGCTAACAGCTTTTAAATCTCATTTACAAAAATACCTTCGAGTCTTCTTGTTGGTATGGAATTCCTACTCATTTTGCAAAACATATTAGATTGCGTTTGTGTGACAAAGGCTTATATTTCGCATGTTTCGTGCCTGAAAATTATTTTGATGGGACTCCATGTAGACATGTGGAACTCGACGTAGAAATGTAGAACCTAATGCATATGAATGGTACTTAATGTAGACCTATGTAACTCAATGTTGACGTATGGAACTCGACGCAGAAATATGGAGCTCGATTTAGGCTCACTGAACTCGATGTAAGCGTAGAGAACTCGATGTAGAAATTTAGAACTCGATGTAGACGCATGGAACAAGACGTATAAATGCGGAACTCTATGTAATCATATGCTGCCTGCATCGACCTCACTAGCGCCCTGGGATGCTCAACTTGTGCCGGGCCAATAATTGCTGCATAAAGAATGATGCCACATCTTTGTTGCCTCCTTAGCTTGAAAAGATGATGTTGCGTATTCTTTGCCCAGTGTTTCCTTTGCAATCGTCGATGAAATGGACGGTTTGAAAGTCCGACGGTGTATTTTCACATGACTGTTTAATCTTTCGACTGAATTGATATCGTTCAACAGCGGTCTGATTTTCAGCGTTAACCGGTGGGTTTCATCCCTAACGTTTTTGGCGCATTACTGGTGCCTCATTGTCAATAACGCGTTCGCAGTTGAGCAACAAACATTTAGTAATTTTTAATTTCATTCCAGTCAAATTAAGCGTAACCGCTGCCGGTGCGGGAATCACGGTCCTTGATTTCACCATTTGCGGTGCAGATCTGTCCTCATCCAGGCATTAGACACTCCATTGTTTCTTTCCAACGTTTTAGTTAGACGCACAGATCGTATTTATTAGGTTACTAAGAATTGAATTCTGTAAATTTTGTAATGAACTAAGAAATAAAATTTTTTCACTCCAAATTGAGGGCTTTCGTTCACCTACATTTGCTCAATTTTTTGTAGTTCCTCTATTTACGTGATGCTTTTTCTACATACATATATGCAAAGAATTTGAACGCCACTTGAGCGAAAATATCCTCTACAAACTAAGTTCATTCAATTAAGAAACACCCACTGTAAACCTATCGCAAATAACAACGGCATAATAAAGCTATAACTTATTCCAAAGAGCAGCAGAAAAAACAAGCATCAAATATACTGTCACTGGACATCCTTTTATGGAAGCCTGACAGAGTTTGTCCTGTTCGTAAGATTGAGAGCTTATTAACACATCGGTGATCTCATGCTTACCTTCAAGCCTGCGTTGCTACGTAGCACAAAGTAGTCATTTATCTAATAAACGTAGCGTTAGAAATGCTTAACCGAGAATATCTTGAATATCTTGAAAATGTTTGGGCCTTTATGCCCTGGCCACACTGGGATGCCTCCGGCTAAACGAAAATACAAATTTAACGATTACTCCGAGAACTTCTTGAGTGTTGATTTACTACTACCATTCAGTTATGCTAATGCCATGTCAACGTCATTGAGCGTTCCTGTGACTATAGCTGCTAAAATAAGTAATTTATTATGACTAACAGTAAGAGATATTCTCGGAGAACACAATGCATTATAATATATATTCCGTGAGAATTTTCCTCGGTAGGTTTGAGTTTCCTGCTGCGTGAAGTAACTCTCAAGCATTTGAAAAAAAAGGAAAAGGGCCGAATTTTTATAATATTGTGGCGAAAAAACGTTAACACAACTGCAGTAAAGCGTAAGACTACGCGAGCGGTGGGTAAAAGTTATATAGGAGTTTACAAGGTTATTCTGGACGTAAAAGAGAGTATTTCTTCCCATGAAAATGGGAGTTACGCGGGTGGGGGAGAGCGGCGCTCCTCAGACTGCCTTCGCTCCCAATGAATAAGTTTGGGTTCGGTTAGAGTACATTTGTTGTCGTGCTTAGAAAAAAGCACCAAAACTAAATGGAGTTTAGGAAGTCCAATCGTAAACTCCTCAGAACTTTTGCAGGCTTCTTTACAAGAAGTCCGAGTCATTTCTTAGACGCTCTTTCTCGTCTCAGATACAGTTTAAATATCCGTAGAAGAATGCATTCTCTCTTTTAAACACATTCGCTTAGATTCGAGCCGTAGGAATCGTGTTGCTATTTGACTGAAATTTCCAAGAAAATCGTGATTTACAAGATATTTGTTGGAATCTATCTAGAGCACATTTATTTGCACTGTCTGTTATGTTCCCCGAGAAACTAGAATATCCTAGTGCTGATGCCAGAGGCATTGAAAATGCGCAAATACCTTTGTCATTCTCATGAGGAAAATTGTAATGGAATATGTTTGTCGAATTTAGACCCCTTGCAGAAATTTGAAATGAAAACATGGGTGTGCAGAAATAAAACGTGCCTTTCCACTTTGTCGAGGCTTAGCGACGTACGTTCTGATCAACACAATTAAATACGTACAGTGTTAGGATGGCATTGTTGAATCTAGCATCATGATAGACGAAGAAACGAAGATCAACAATAATTGGTCTCGCCTGCAGCGATCCCAATTCTCAGTCTCGAAGCAAGAGTCTGTAGTTCACAGACTTCAAGCTGCGATCAATAGCCTACAGCTTTTCCTTCGCTTCATATATTAAAAAAGATACTGAGGTGACATTTCCGCCATTCTATTAACCTACGCGTTGAGTGGCTATTCTTCTTCCCGATTTTGAAAATGTCGCTGATCGAGAAAGCGATTTTCATGTTTGCGTCAAACAACTTCAAATTTGAAGACTCATTGACAGTTCCTTGTAAAATAATATCACTCAAGTGCCATGCAGTGCAGTTTTCCCCGGTTTGTTTGAGCAAAAAAATGTATCACGTTCATTATGTTGGGGTTGATTCAGGGAAATCTCTATGACAACCTCTCTGATTCCATGGAAAAGTTTGACGTAAAAGGAAACCTTGATGTGCATTTCTGGAAAGCTTGTTCGGGAAGTTTTGCAGCTTGTTAAAAGCCTTCGTGGCCTTCCCAGCGAAATTCCTAGTAAACAAACTTGCGGAATTATGAATAAAATTTTCTAGAAATACATAACGAGGTTATGCGGAATGAAGAAGATGAATTAACTGATCGTAATTTTTATTACATCTGAAATTTTCAAGCATTCGATGCATGCATAAAAAACATACATTGTACTTAACGTATATATGAATTGCTGGTGTCGTAACATGATTCAAATTAGCACAAGTTGCAAGGAATTGACTTATGAAGATCATCGCTGGTGAAGATGTAAAAAAGTTATTCACATTCCAAGAAAAAGCTATATAAGTGATATTATTTCATCGACAAATTTTCCTCACTATGACTAACGTTTACAATTCAAGCAACAATAACGTGCACCGATTACATTCTCTGCAGGCCTGAGTCAGACATTTTTACTGGGTCTTCAGCATGATTTGACAAGATCATTTATGTTTCATTATTGTATTTCATAACTCATATGTACATACCAACGGATAAGTGCCAAAATTCCTCTACCATAATTGTAGTTATGTATCTAATAATAATGCGCAATAGTTCTGTGTAGTTGAGTTTAACCATATCTAGTTCAATAATTCTAGTTTAACTTCAATAATCGAGTTTAACAATAGTTATAGTCATGTATCATAGGTCGGTATCAAAACAAGAAATTGCGACTGGTATAATTAGTTTGGCCTTATTTTTCTGGCTTCATTTCATAGCTCAGATAGTTCCGGCCTCCAGCCTTGGCCCCCTGGTCACGTCCAAGACGAGTTCGAAAAGTAGAAACTAAATTAATGAGAGGGCATCTCACCTTCTCTACGTGGGGCTTTTTACCCTAGAGAGGCTGTGTGTTATTCTTATTCAACTTCAGGCGAGGGTATTTGAAAATTTACCCTAGAAAGGCTATGTGTTATCCTATTCAACTTCAGGTGAGGCTATTTGAAAATTTACCCTAGAAAGGCTATGTGTTATTCCTATTCAACTTCAGGTGAGGGTATTTGAAAATTTCACTTCAAAATCAAGCACGGGACAGTTGGAAAACTGTGATTACTTCGACACCTAAAATATACAAATTTATAAACTACGACGTATAAAAACAGTGATTAACAAAAGTCCTAAAAAGTTCTAAAATATATAAATATACGACAGGAAATCCGGCATTAGACAATTGATAACCTGTGATGACCAGGACTTCTACAATTTAACAACGGGGACTTTAGTATTTGGAGCGTGTCTGCCGCGAGTGAGACTGCCTGTGTATTCTTTGTGTGTTGCGCAAATACCTGACAAATATTGCATCTTCTGTTGATTTTTTCATTCTCACCGACGCGAATAATTAAATTTCGTCCAGCAACAAAAAATTCAATGCTCCTTCTGAAGCGATATTCATGATGAACGAAATGTTCAACTTCTTCGCGTTTCATATCATTTCAGAAAAGTTACCGGCTAAAAACTTAATTAAATTTCAAGCGTTGAAGGTCATAACGCTGTTGAAAAGTCGACGCTTCAGTTACGTTCTGAATAAATGAAATTTGATTCCAAAGTATGAATAAGAAATTTTTGAAACCAAATTTAACATTTGCTTTAAACTCATGTAGTATTTAAAAGCCTTTATGTATATTTTTAAGCGAGAATATCCATTACGATGCAGAGGAACTCTGGGTGTTTTCTGCACGATTAATTTCTTACCTTCACTAAAAAAGGAAAGTGAAAATCTGAAACCTAAACATCTATTTTACCTTTTTTATTTTTTGCCTTAAAATATGAAGAATGGATGCCCACGGTAATACTGTAGTCAACTTGACGGTAATACACATGGAATAAGAACTGTAGCATGTGGTGTAGTTAGAAAAATTATTGAACAAGGAACAATGTTGGCAGAAGTAAAATTATTTTCTAAATTGAAGCGCTACATAAATCTAGTTTAACACTATAGCTGTGTTAAAATTACGACCTAGTTTCAAGCGGAAAATTTGAAGACTGTCAAAGTTAACCTTCCAAGGACAAAGATATCTCGGAAAGAAGGCTGCATTTGTCCATGTATGAAAAACAAACAGCAGCGTCACGTATGTGTGTAAAATGGCTGCATTTTGCATTTTAGGGAAAATTGGCAGTATTCTTAAGAAAAAGGAGTTTGAAATCCTTTTCGAAGGCAAATGTTTGATTTAGCTCTTGAAGCGAAGTTTGAAATAATTAATTAGGCCCACTTGCACTTATTGACTGAACCAATTCGTAAGGCAAACTTGAATTATTTGATTGAAATAATTAGTTAAGCTAACTTGAATTAGTTTATTGAAACAATTAGTTAGGCTGATTTGAATTAGTTGATTGAAACAATTACTTAGGCTAACTTGAATTTAGTTATTGAAATAATTAGTTAGGTTTGCTTCAATTAATTGATTAAGTTTAACTTGTACAAATATTTTAGGGGTCAAGAAGAATTTATCAGTGCACCATATTAGCATAGCAGAAATAGATTCAGGCTATAAAAAATGCAATCTAAGAATTACAGTGAAAATATATGCACATAAGCCGAAAAGACATGATATCTCTGGTAAAAGTCTTAGCACATCGTTGGAATCTTTTCGCAGCAAGGACAAGGTAACTAATTTTATCAAATTATATTTTCCATCTTAAGACGAATGAATTTGTCAAATCTTGCAATAAACATACATGCTTGAAATGACCTTTCCTCGATCTGTGTCGCTAGCAGCCGAACATTTCCGAGCGTAGTCATACCTTCGCAACCAACTCAAAAAAATCGTAGCAATGATATACGTTTTCGTCAGAAAACGGGCCTAAGAAACAGTTGAAGGCCTCTAACTGAGAAAATTATGATGAAACGATGTAGAGAAAACGTTTGTAAAAAAAATGTGCTAAGCTGACGATGATTCCTTGTTCCTCCAAAACTGAGAGGCTGTGTAAAATTAGAGAATTTCTAACTTATTAACATCGGGAAATTCATGCACAGTTAAGAAAGACGTATAATTATCGCACTCTAACACACTGTATAATATATTTTATACAACTCTTTTTCTTTAAGATACTGATGAGTATCCATATTGAATTTCCCTAACGATAATATTGTAACTCGAATTTTACTTGTGCCAGAGGAAATAACCTCCTTTAAAACTAGTTCGGTGTGAGATGGTCTTTAACAGTTGTACCTTGCCGTGTAACTCCGCGTTCCGGGGCTAAGTTCAGAGTGTCGGTTAAGCTCGGCACAACCAGCGTGAGAACGCTGAGTCGACGCATGTCACTGTGCTTTGTAAGGCAATCAGATTTTTATGGGACAGCTGCAGATCTTGCTGCTTATCTTGCTTCTGACAGCGATTAGTCGTTCGCCCGTTATTTTCACCTGCTGGCGAACTATATCGCCAGATTGACCTGTCGTATTGTACTGAATTCCTGCGGGAATTACTGAGATCGTTTCAATTTTGATTGATGAATTTAATTCACTTGCTAACTTTAATACTGATGGGGGTTAATGTACTTCATGCAGATGATGTCCCATAAAGAATTAAGTAAACTTAATGAATAATAATGCTATATTTGAATCATGAAGATGGATCAGGTGTCATCGAATGAAGACCTGAACTAGAAGCCGACGTTGCGTACCTGAAATCAGAGATTAGAAAAAATTTTTACACACCTGCAAGGAAAAATAGAAAAATATATGAATGAAATAAAACACTTAATATGGCTTAAGATATTAGTCAATATAACCTGGTGAAATTTTGACCCACAAATGTACAGCTCATCAAAAATCACTATCCAAAACTACACAAAATATTTGACGTGCCTGTATACATGCATATCTATTGAACGCAACAGAGCAGCAGAAGTGAGGAGGACAAAATAACCATTCTTCATTTCCGTTGCAGCGACTTGTGCTGGAGCCATAAGAGCTGGGCAATTAGGGCCGAGTTTTATGTCTTTTATTCGTGGTAGACTTCGGCAAATGATCCATAATTTGATTTGATGAGAGAGGCAAGACCGGCAGCAACGCGCATGGCTTCTTTTCAAACGTTCTTGCGGGCTACGTACACTTCGATATGTTGTCCTGCTGTACCCTGTTGGGGTACTGTAGTGATGTACTGTACTGATGTACTGTACTGATGTACTGTACTGATGTACTGCTGTTCTTTACTTCCGTACAAAACTGCTACATTAAACTGTACTGGCGTTCTGTACTCCTGTACTCTACTGTACTACTGCGCAGTACTGCTGTACTGTGCTGTTGTACTGTACCATTGAAGCGTAATGCTTTATTGTATTTCACTGCTGTCATATACTGCTGCACTGTACAGTAAAGTGGCACTGTTCCGCTGTACTGTACTGATATACTGCACCGCTGTACCATACTTCTGTACTGCAGTGCTTAGCTGTACTGTACTGTTCTGTACTGCAGCTCTGTAGTATTGTGCTGTTCTGATGCAACATTTTGCTCTAAAGTACTGCACTGCTGTATTGCACTGTGCTACTATACTGTACTGTTATTCTGTATTGCTGTACTGTATTATACTACTGTACTGTAATGTTGTGCTGTATTGTACTGTTGGGCTGTACTTCAGCAGTATTGTAATGTACTGCTATACTGTACAGCTGTTCTGTACTGGACTATTATACTTTACAACTGCACTGTACTACTGTACCGCACTACTGTACTGCTGTATTTTACAACTGTACTATAGTACTATACTATAGTACTGTACTACTGTATTGTACAACTGTACTATAGTACTATACTATAGTACTGTACTGCTGTATTGTACAACTGTACTATAGCACTGTACTGCTGTATTATACAACTGTACTATAGTACTGTGCTATTACTGTACTGTTGTAATCTTGTGTTTTATTGTTCCGTCTGCGACTTATCGAGCAGTTCTCAATAATTTGACCCGCTCGGAAACTCTCGCTAGTTGCGTGTCGAGACAAATCGACTGAAGTTTGAGAGATCGATAAGGTACCAAGAGCAAATGAAATCTAATTTTGAATCTTTACCGAATGATTTATTTAAGCTAGTAATCGATGACATTAACGCTCTGCATTTTTTATAAATTAATGCAACTTGACCCTTATTTTTTGTTGATAAATATTATATAATAATTAAACAATAAGTTTTCAGTATTTTTAATTTATTTATTTTTATTTCTAATTAATATGTTAAATTAACGGGAAGTCAGAGAAATTCAAATTTTCGTATGAAACACCGTAGACTTGTTCTGGGTTTGACACTGTCGATCACAATTATTTCACCGTACTGTAACACGGCTCAGAAATGTGTGCCACAATGCACATTGCCATATATCTTTTATTGGATTTGGTAGACTCATATGAACCTGCGACTAAACTGCGGATCTTGCTGCCCATCTTGCTTTTGACAGTGATTAGTTGCTCGCCAGCTGTCTCCGCTTACTTGCGAACTATCTCGCCAGTTACTGCGATTGCCTAGCTGTTTGCCAGCTATCTTTACTTGCTTGCGAACTATTTCACTAGTTACTGCGATTGCCAAGCTGTTTGCCAGCTATCTCCACATGGTTGAGCGAGAGTATTCCTCAGGTATTTCCAATAAAAACGTCAGAAGTGTATCTAATTCTATCAAAGAGTTGAATTGTTAACCAAATTACATTCGACAACACTCTTTGCTTCAGTGAGCAGCGTGAACCAAAATTAATTTTACTATTTTATAGTTCTATTATGGAGGAACCATAAAAGATACAAAGTTCTATTAAATTGAGAAATGCAAGAAAAATATAAGGAATTTTTCGCCCCGAACAATTTCGTCTACCTGCCTTCCATTATTATTCGTGCACGAACGAACTCTTCGACGTATATTTAGCGTCACGCTTCTCAGAATATTTGGTGAAATGTTGGGGATTTCTTAAATAATATTCTGTTTCAGATCTTAGAGAGTGTTTGAAATATTTACAAAAACTTTATCCTTTAATTATCTCAAAAAGATCTACAGGACTTAAATCAGGCGATCGAGGTGGCTCAGGTATGCCAGCAAAGCGTGAAATTCTTCATTGCAGGATGATTTCAGTCTTTCAGTTCGACCTTTGTCAGTAACATCCACAGAATACCGGAATTTTGGTACCAAAACAAGAATTCATGGCTCGAATCAGGTTAAATCATCTGATGAAAATCCTCCTTACTCCAACTGATCATCAATTGTCTTCAGAATAACATCCCTCAGAGGCTGCTCTCTTTTCCACTGCGCATTTAGCCATTTTTAGGATTTCTAAAGTACGGCATTGCTAGAACCTGCGATTCTCGTCATGGTCAGCCTGTAACAAAAATTCCAGTATTCTTCTTTCAATCATAGTTTACTAGAACTTTGCCTATATATACCTTTAGTGTGCTAAATGGTTAAAATGGTAAAGTGACTTTCAGCCACGCTATAGATATAATAAGCCATTATATCCTTCTTTTGCGTACAGACAGCACTGGTGACGGAGCTTTTTGCCAGGCAGCTCCATAAATTGCGGACGGGAGCCGGTCGTTAGGGCGCCGAAAAGAGAGCTATTACAAAGCCTGTCTTTCTTCCGCTGCCATTACCGTCCTGATGGCAATTAAAGCTAGTTCAAAACTCTGCACTCTGAGCGTTCTATTTCAGAATAAGGACTGCGCACTGTGATATTTATGAATGTTATTGTTCTCAGTTTAATTCTATGATCAATTCATCGTGTTTTCA
Organism: Orchestia grillus; assembly: GCA_014899125.1. Lineage (NCBI taxonomy): Eukaryota > Metazoa > Arthropoda > Malacostraca > Amphipoda > Talitridae > Orchestia > Orchestia grillus. The sequence continues at coordinate 19,896 of VOMN01035428.1, forward strand.
TTTTGTTCTTCTGGCCACCAATATTTTAATTGGTGTCATTATTGTTCTTGTTATTGTATTGTTACTATTGCTGTCGTTAATTCAACGAGGAAAAAATCAGTATTATTATTCTACTTACTTTCATTATTGATATAATGTTTTTATTAAATGCTAAATTCTACGACGTATCACGAAGAGGAATGTGTATCTATATGATTATTTATTTATTTGCATCTTTCGTGTTCGAATCGGAGGTATAACATGGAATTATTTCCATTCTATTAAAAACATTGCAATAGGTAATTGTTTCTTTAAAAACGTTGGCATTTTTTCGTAATTTTTATTGTAAGTATTGCCACAACTACTATTGTGGCAGTTGCTTAGGAAAGGAATGTTTTCCTCGGACTTTTTCGTTTATTATATTGCTGAAGTTCATCGAAGTACATTGAATTAAGAAAAAAATTAAAAACACACATGGAAAAGCCGCTGATTAGCCCCGGAACGGAAGCGAAGCGAACTTCAACGCTTGCCCAAATGAGGAGGGAAACAATAAGGCAGCGACACCACACAGCGTCACTACAAGGCAGCGACACCACAC
>VOMN01035431.1:0-16809 GCA_014899125.1 Orchestia grillus
CTTTTTTCTCTTATTCATTTGATGTGCTGCCAAATTCACAATTTTACGGTATCCTCATGAAATTTAAACAAATATGCTCAAAATGTCAACGTATCACAGTCTTCTAAGAAAAGGCCTAGCATCAATAGTTTGTAAAATACACTACTTTAAAAATGGGTTTCCTTTTCTTGCGTCACCCCGTTTAGTGTACACCATAAGTGTTTTTTTTTTTCGGGATGAAAATTATGTTGAATGGTAAATGAATGTTTGTGATTTCATGTTGAATACAAATTGCCCAAAAAATATCTTGGATACAAATAAAATAACTTTCATAACGGTCTTAGATACAAAAATTCGTGTTCGTGGAGCATCACTGAAAATTTTCGGGCATATAGAAAAATATAATATTTATATCATCTCGTTTGAAGATTTGAGCTTGCCTGTGGAACCTCTCACTATTTTTCAAAAATAATTAAAAAAATATGACCTATATACTGCATGTATGTCAGCTGAAGCGGTAGTTTATATCGAATTAATGTAGATCTAATAAATCGTTACAAAATATTGGCGAAAGTGTTGCTGATAACCGATTCGTAACAGAAAAGGATTACCAAACCGAACTCCGCCGCTGCTCCGATTATTTCGCGAGTTTCACGAGACAAGGCAGAAAATGTAAGTGTCTGAACGTTGGAGAGAAACTTTACCAGTCAGTATACACCAGTGAACCAAAAACAATTTTCCGTATACATTTTCGAAAAGAGACAAAGCAACAGAGCAAAGTCTTTTTCCAATAGCTGTGAATGTCAGCCTTAACTCTGTGTTCTTTTCAGCCCATTCTAGAGTACACCAACATCAAATTGTTTCAAAGATTTTGCCCGACAAAGTTTCATCGCTGAGCCCGTTGACCGGAACCGACGTAATCAGTGACAGTATCGACCGCGTACATGACATCTCCGCCAGGCACGCCTCTCGTTTCGGCTCTGCAAGCAAGAACGCCTCTCCAATGCAGAGGAAAAATATCGCATAGCGGAATTACAAAGGCAGAACGTTCACTTGTTCACGATGGAAAACTTTAGCGAGTGGAACGGTGCCAAATGAAAGGACAGCAAGAGAGGACTTTAAAAGCTTTGACACAGGATAAGAGATAACTTGGTTTCTAACTGGTTCGTGCTTATACACAAATAGAAACATGTGACTCCGCAACATTACGCTCTTAGAGCAACGTTGCACGGTTGCTGAAAAAAAATAAAATATGGCCAACATTTAAAATTTTCTTTTTATCTACATATTTATAATTCGTTATGCTCGGAAATCTCGTTTAAAACAGATTTGCATTGGAATAAAAAGCGAAAATTTATTTTCTTGTCCTGTGGTTTATACTGTACAAAAAATAATTTACCAATCAAAAAGGGGTAATAAAAAAGAAGAAAAGATGGCAAAATCATAGGAACAGGAAGTATGCAACTTTCAAATATCCTGCATTGGATCACAACGTCACGCGGTGGATCCCAACATCACGCGGTGGATCATTATATCACGCGGTGGATCACAACACCACGCGGTGGATCACAACACCACGCGGTGGATCATTATATCTCGGGGTAGATCATAACATCACGCGATGGATCATAACATCACTCGGTGGATCTCATCACTCGGTGGATCATAACATCACTCAGTGGATCGCTACATCCCTCAGTGGATCATAACATCACTCGGTGGATCGCTACATCACTCAGTGGATCATAACATCACTCAGGGGATCATCATGCTCTTAGCGTGCGATCTCCGACCGCTTGCAATTCAACTAGCGGCACTGTACGATGCTTGATTTTTTATTCCTGTTACCGATCCCTGCATACTTTCACAGCCTCTGAACGTGCTGTGGTTGCACCTATTCATAGTTCCATATCATCTCAGACGTCACCACTCACAAGCGTATCAGACAGGGCCGCTTGGAATCCCTAACACTGATAAATATGTTGCACTTGCAATGCTAAGAAATTTTCACTAAGGTACAGAGTCCCTGAACATCCGTGCAAATAATTTCGTCATCATTTTCATATGGGCTAAATTGTAACAAAAATGGGTTTTACTTTAGAGTCTATTAAGCGTTTTAATGTCCTCATATCGAAGTCACGAGTGTAAAAATGCTGCGTATGCGTAGAATAGCACCCTAATCAATTTCTAAGTATTTCTGATTGCAATCATGCATCCCTGGATGAGTTTTTTGCGGAATACTGAAGCTCGAAGTGCCTACCCGTACGACACCCCACTTTTTCACGCTTTGTCCGCGCGTGAAGAACGTACTGTATGTTCTACGAGTTGGAATAATACTTTATCGGATCACTGAAATGAGGCGGGACCTTCCTTGAAATTCGTACGGGCTCTTGAATAAGATGACGCTCATTAGTGTGAAGCCTTTATTTCATTAACGATTGAGCAGTACAGGCACAATTTTGCCGCTTATAAAACATTACTTCCGTACTCATTTTTCAACAGTCGATAAAAATATACGTTCGCCAAAGAAAAACGAGCGATTTGATCAGGTCTAGTTTAGCTGAAATCTAGTTTAGCTGAAATTAACGGTATGAAATCATACGGTTAATACGCTGAAAATAAAATATTTTCGGAAGAAAACAAACGTGGAAGAAAAATTCACTTTGCATGGACTAGTCTTCTTAAGCACTTTCCTGCGGCGATTATTTCACGAGTTTCGCGTGACAAGGCAAGGAAGGTTCATGCTTGAGAAATTTTTTGAAATATTCGGGACAGTCCAAAGGGAGAGCCGCATTACGCCTCGGCTGATTAGGGCGGTCGTGATGGATCGCGTAATATGCCTGGCGTCATGGAAAAAACACAAACGATGACGCATCACCTGAACTCCGGTTGAAATTGAGTGAACTACACTGTAGCAGGACTGAAAATTTTTCGAGTGTGCGAGAGTTACGTCCAACTTTTCTGCAACAGGTACACAAACCATTAACTTTGTAGGATAGGGACTTGAACAACCGCGATGTGTAGTCTAGTTGCCGGAAATAATTACTTTGAGAGAGATTTATCTCTTTTTTTAGTTTCTGTTATGTACGACGTCAAGTTTGATAAATAGTCAAAGCACACCAATCCGAAGTGCTTAATTTGCGGATCCTGTACTCGTGATCTCCACAAAACTTATTTGAGCAATATAGTCGAACAATTACATTGGTCGAATACTTACGACCACTTCATTTAAACTCTGGTCAATGTGACCTTTGTTCTATTATATAGCATAAAATTTTAAATTTCCATTCTATGCAAACCACTCAGCTGCCTGCTCAGACCAGCAGAAAGTAAAAAGCGTCTTCAATTAACTCAGCTTAAAATTCCCAAGCCAATTCACTCGGCCTCGGCATTTTAGCTATCAGAATAGGATGGAGGACGTGCACCACACTCTATGGAGCTTCGCATGCTTGAATGCCAATCCAAGGTAATTCAAAGAGACACCTAAGGTCTAATTAAGCGATCCGTGTAACACGGCAATTCTTAGCATACTCTCGTCGGTAAGAACTTCAATTGTTCTAAGTGCATCTGGGAAAACTCAAACCTAAATTAAATTTAATCACTCAATTACTGTCAGTCTCCATTACTTCCACTCTAGTGAGTTTCAAAAGAAAAAAAGAGAGAAGACGTGTGTGGTTATCAATAAATTGCCAGCAGCGTCAGGAGACTCAAGAGAAAGTAATAAATGAATTAAAAGCCACTCGTGTGTCTCATCAAATTCTCCAAAGGTCATTTTGGGTCCTCTAAGCCAAATTAGGGGCATACGTAATGCGAGTAACATTTAGATGTACACTTCTTATTCTGAATACTTGTTTTCCGAATTATATAGAGTACGAAAAAATATTTGTAATGTTACCATGGATGTTATTCACGTCGTTGGTATGCTGAGTTATTATGATTATGTGAAATTCACGTTGTGAAAATTTTCTACACATCACACGATCATAGATAAAGGAAATTAAAGGAAAGGGATTTATACTCTGAATGCTAATTTTTAAAGCTTTGATTCACCGATAAGTAAATTTAATTAAAATTCAAAAAATCGCAAAGTCCATAATGATGTAGGTAATCCAACAAATCTAGGCGGAAGAATAGATTTTACTTAGCTTCTCTGGTATTTTAGGATAATTCATCGTCAAAAAAGGTGCGTCAAAAAATTTGCCAAAAAGGATTAAAAATGGTTTCAAGAATGATTGGAACTGAGGAAGATCTCAATGACTCCGTCAGGGCAGCTACGCTTTTTGGCAGCTTCGGGGAAGAAGTAGGGCTTCGGAAGATCCTTCCCAAGTCGATAGGCAACCTTCATCCACAAAGCTCAACGCACGAGCACGGGCTGGAAGACTAAATAAATTTTGAGCGAGATAGAAAATAGAGATTTGAAAATATTAATGACAATTTAGACAAATGTCAACCTAACGACGAGTAAATGTTACCCAGTCAAAAATCTGCAAAAAGTTAAAACTCCGAAAGGCAGCAAGAATTAGACAAAAACAGGTAGATTCATTGACTCGGTGTACTCGCTGGAGGATACTGAAGGAAAGAAAGTGCTCTTCAATTAGGCACGATCCTCAACAGCCCATTCTAGAGTACGACCGCGGTACAACAAATGATTCAAATTCATCAATGATATCTCAAAATTGGGCCATTGATGCACCCAGTGTCCTGAGACTACTTGGCACGCAAGATGTTGGGAAGTGAAGAGAAATCAGTAATATGCAAGAGCTTCAAGTCGAAATATAGTAAGTGTAGGTTAGAGTTACAAATTTGAAATAAAGTAAGGGCAGAAATCCTTCACGTTGGAGTTATGAAGAACTCGTTAGCTAGATGACAGACTTTTTGTAGGTAAACAAAGCCAAATAGTTTGACGTTAATAAGTGAGTATATTGACTTGGAGCCTTCAGTTCAATAAGAAACATTGATAGGTAGCAAATTAAATTTGAACGAATAACAGAACACATACATACACAATACATAAGTAGAAAACATAAGCAGATTCATAAAGTAAACTTCAGGTGTCTGCGCAACCTTGCGAGAGCGGCCGCGACGGTGGGCACCTGATCATGGACACAGCCCCACCCGACCACGCAGCTCTGCGAATGCAGGGTTCAGGCGGTGGGTAGACCAGAGGAGAACCGTCCATGCTTGAAGCGATTGAAAAAATGTATACCTGATGCCGAGAACGCTGCACAGATTAAAACTCCGCGGCAGAAACCGAAAAAACTTTAGCACTAATTGACTCATTGATGTATGTTATGAACTAGCAAGAATTTCTTACAATGACACTGTTCAAAATTTTTACTTTACTGGTGGACAGCGTCATTACTAGGAATATTTTGAGGTTAATAAGTTATTGTGTAGTCTACGCTTTAGTTTGCGCATGCTCTTTACCTTAATTTTTCCTTTATTTAAGTATACACACTATATCTAGAGTTAAAAAGCACTCTTTCGAGGTCAGACTTTGTGTAAGAAACTTCGGCTATCTATCATAGGATCTACTGGAATGGTTCTAATCCACGCATTGAAGGTTCACAAGGCCCCTCATAAAATGATTTAAAGTTTTTTCTTCCGGAGTGCGCACCACAATCTACAATAACTGTTAGGCAAAAATTTGCCAAAAGATTTCACATGACATGAAAATTTGTATGAATAATCTACGTACTGATCATGATTCCTTTTGTATAATACAGTTCTTCGGGTGTTAAATTTTTTGCGATGTACACGCCCTACGCCAGATATGAATAGTGAGCGGAGCGCGTCAGTGCAGTTCCTTGCGTCGCCTCCAGCATAAAGATCAGGGTGTCTGAACTGGTACACTGCGGTGCAGTACTTCTCCAATCGAAGTAAAAATCATTTTGAAACGTTATGTTCATACCTGTTCATCACTGAAATCTTAAAACCTCATAATGATTAGTGTTGTTGAATAGAATTGATGACAGCTGGTAATCCTTAGTCTGTCAAATTAATTTCTTCAAATTTATATTAAACACATACGTATATATTTATTTATATACCTGCGACAGACAGATAGCGAAATAAGTCCTTTCGTGGAATGACTAATTCACTCAGTCGTTTCGTGAAAATACTATAATTTCCTGCCATTTAACTAAATGACAATTTCACTCAGTCCTTGTGTTAGGTTAGGTTAGGTAGAGTCAGGCTCGGCAACCAGTATATTATGAGCCTCAATATTTCAGTAAATTTTAATTGAAATTTTTGAGGTTTATGTTACCCAAGTTGCCTAGCCTAACCTAACTTAACTTAACCTAACGTAGCCTAACCTAACGATTGAGCGAATTTGCCATTTCGTTAAATGCCTCAAATTTTTTAGCATTTCACGAAAGGTCTGGGTGAATCTGTCATTTCTCGAAAAAAACTGAGTGAACCAGTTCTTTCACGACATGATTGAAATGTTTACTCATTTCGCCAAATGGCTGATTTCTCTACCTGCCGGTCACGTATGCAGCTAGGTTCTGTACGGTGAAGACACTTCAGACCAATTCCTGAGCCTCCCTGGCTGTTTTGAAAGTGTGTCATACACCTAAAATGGGATGATGGGCTACACTGGGGGTTAGCGCTGCATGTGGGAGAGTAGAGCGTACTTATAGACAATGCATTCATCAGCTGAACTGCATATCATATAAAAAACAATCCCAGAACAGATTCTGAGAAATTTCGAGATAGATTCTAGAATACACTCATGCGCTACTCGATGACTTTTGATTCATTTCATGTACAGGCGTACCTCGCTATACGATGCTTTGCCTCAAGATATTTCGCTCTTATGTTTGTTTTAATTCATCACTTTTCTAAGGAGTGTATTCCAATCTCATAGTGAGGTACGCCTGTACTATTTTTCCAGCATAGTGGAAAGGTAGAACAAGCGCTTGAAAAATGTTGTAAATGCGTGTCGTCTGCCATGAGTCTCATGGCTTGAGACGAAAGATGAGACACTATATGAGAAATTTTTCTTCGTAACATCTTACGTTGAATGCACAGTGATTTAATGGAAAGTTCAGCTCACTTTAAATGTAAAAAGGACTCTGAACTTCATTTAACATAGAGTGGTCGGTGTCGTTACGCAGTGCGATTAATTACACTTCATATATGAACGATCAAGTTTTATATTTTGGATAATCTGGAACAAAAAACAAATTCAGCTTTGAAGAGTAGAAGGCAGTACCATCAAGCTGAGGTATTTGAATAGACCACACATAAGCATTGTGAGCTCATATGAATAAGCCATTGGGAATCAAGTTTAGAAGAGCGTTCGAAAAAGGAAGATTAATCACGAAGCAATTCAAATTACTACTGATACAGAATGTTCCGCTGGGCGAGTAATGCGCACGGTCTAAAGCCGGAGATATGGGTTCAATGAGCAACAGCATGTTACAGTGAATCAGAGTTTTGGATAGGAAAGGCGAGAGAGCGACATGAAGTGAAGGTGCTTTTACTGTACGGTGTGTTGTGATTCGAGTACAAAGGATTAGAAACGAGTTATCCTGCAGTGAAAACCCCATGAGTGTTTTATTTATCACATTAACAACGCTGTTCGCAATTATATTTTACGTCAGGGTACACAAATTTGGAGAAAAACCGTGCATGGAAACATTTAGTTCCAGATTCACTAGCCCTAAAATGGCACTGGTTTATAGATAAGAAGATGAGTGATAAAATGACGAGAGCTGATGAATCGTTGGCTAACTCAGTACAACCATCAGAGAGCGCTCAGTCAGCTTGAAAAGTTGAAGAACTTGAAAAATGAAATTTATCGTGCACCCTAATTTCCGAGAAAGAATAAGTAGGAGAAGTACTACGCCTCAGAGGTGCGAGAGTATGTTTACACGTTAAGAGTCCGTACGAAATATCGGAACGGAAGGAGAATCTGCGCATGTAACTTATTGCTTGTGGCCCTTGTTGTTGAACTGTCCTTCTTATTGCGGTAACATTTGCTTGGAGAAACGCTGCTTCACGGATCATTAGTCATCCAGATCTCATTTTACTGCGTGGTTACCGGTTTTGGGCTGTTCTATTTATTCAAAAAGGGCCCAATACGTCGATATGAGAGTCATTTAAGGTATAGAGAGTGTATAGGGAAATTATGTACTATACTTCGGTCTAATGATGCTGTTTTGATGGCGCCAAACTAGTTTACGTCACATGGTTGGCCATTCGCCGGCTCGCGGATGCTATTACGAACCAACTCGTGCATGTGGACCACTCACGCTCGCCTGCAAGTTCACATTTCGGGAATAACTACGAAATATGCTGCATTTTGATGTCTCTTGGGTAATTTGAAAAGAAAGAGACACTAATTTGAGTTTACTAGAGCTCCTCATACGAAGTCATAATTATATTGACATGGTCTTGATCTGTAATAAGGTGTCTCCTTGATACTCCTGCTAACCCTTTCTAATTGAACTCAACAATCGTGAAGCTAACATCAGCCTTCGGCAGCTCGACGCTTATAAAACGAGGGCAACATCTCCAATCTTGCCCTAACGTCATCAACAGTGTAAGCATCACAGTATTATTTCATAAATTATTGGTCATTGAAAACATAAATATGTAATCATTTCCACTGGTTATCCACAGAGACTAAAAAAGAACAAAATGAATGAGATTTCATATCTGCACTGATAATTTCGTTTAATCCTCTTGCCAAACTATAACGATCGGAACCAGAACTTTCGCAGCGTTCATCCAGAGAAAAAACTAACGATTAGACATGAGTGACACAATTATCCATGGATGGCCCAAAGTTCCAGCGATTGTCGAAGCTCCATTAAACCCCAGCCCCGAAAAATTTCTACATTCAAATGACCACTTAATTGTTCTCTGATAGGACGAGACAAGAAGAGCAAGTCGTTACAGCGAGCGTGGGGGCTGTCTCGATCAGGGACGCGAGCCGCTGTGACGATGTAATCTATGCAAGGTCCAGTAGTACTGGTGGCATCCGATAGTCTGTGATTGTAACATCAGTAGTGCCAAGATATGTTACGAAAATTCATGCTTATACGTATAGGATGGGCTTGACAACGACTAAGGCTTGATGTACCCATGTAGACCAAACTATATAGACGAATCAAACACTGCTTACTCGCGCACGACGACACTGTCGTCACATTTCTAGCATTCTTTCAGCGAAGTACTTGTATACAGTGAAATAAATTTGAAAAATTTAAGAGTTTTGGTTTTTAGCATAGCGTAACACTGGTACTACACGAGATACATTTTAACGAACCAATCTATGTTTCGGCTGTAAAATGTGACTCACCCCAAAAAAATGAATACACATGTGGCCACCACAGGAAATAGCTAGTGCCTGTCAATCGAGTGGATGGATGATCGAATAGATAAAGATGAATGAATGAGTTCTTTGAAGCTGAATTTCATTTTGCGACGCACATTTACTAACGTTTTTATGACAATTTATGACACGCCTGCATCCCGTGAAAATATGCTATCGTATTTTGTATGACAAAATATACAAACACGAACATACTCTTACATAATTTTTTAGTGGACGCTTTGACCCAAATAACACCGTAGGCGAAACGGGCTAACTATAAAAAATATAACTGGTTATCTCATTGAGAAACTTTATCTTCATACACAATTGAACGAAAGATTGTGTATGTGTATCCTATAACTAAATGTAGAAGCTGTTAAATTGTGAGATGTGATTAGTTAATCAATATTCATAACTTAGACAGTTTCTTAAATAAAGATTACTTGGACGAAAATTCACTTCCGAATTAGAGAAAGCTGCCCAACAGTCGAGCTTCAACACCGCCGAAAAGGAATCATCGTCCTGAACGAGCGTTGAAGACTATCGTATTGCAGGCTATGAAAGTTATGAAAAAAAATGCGCTGCAGAAAGAGCGCTGGCTGTACTCCAAATTGGTTGCTTTTTTAATGATACCTTTGAAGAACTAAACTTTGCAGTTCTCTGTGAGGCACTATTTTGAGAAAATATTTTTCAAATAAATTTAATTGCCTCTACACAATGCTACGTTTGAATTTTCAACGTGGTTTCAGCTTGTGTGAAGCCTGACTGATTTTTGAAGCAGTGCTTCGAAGAAATAATGTTTATGAACTTTTCCCGTAGACTTTCTTCGACCACCTTTGAACGCTGTGTCTCTCATTTCTCCTGCTCTTATGGCACGGGTTTCATATTATTATGCAGATAATTAGATGGGAATGCTCATAAAAGCGGTCACACGTGTATTAAAGGGAAACAGGCAACAGTAAAGAGCGTGAATGAGCTCTTCATCTCCGGGCTGGCGGCATGCAACGCTTCAGAGCTCTGGGCGAGCGTGGACTGACCTGTCTGCATAGCTATAATTTGGTCGGTTTCATCGGAATTCCAAATCTGCTTACTTCCTCAGAACATTCATGGTCGCTAGAAACTGGCCTGGTAATACCGCTATATTCTGAGGAAACTGAAATTGCACTATTGGTTGCACCTCATGTAATGGCCGATGCACTTGCATGGTTAACATTCAAATCCATGTTTATATTTATGGTTTAGTCATGTCATTAGTGATGGGTCACTAATAAAAAACTCTTGCATGAACTTGCTGTTGTTTTTATTCGCTTTTCTCAATTTGAATTGTAGCTTCACTTCCGCAGAAATTTCGAGTACGTGAATTCGTGAACTGAGGATTTATTAATCGCAAATTTATTAATCAGTTAATTTTGCATTGAGTAGTGTTTATGCGAATTGAATCTAGTTTTTTGTAAGTTTAGACTTCGATGAATGTAATATAGAGGTAAACTATTTCTTTCGAAAAATTCAGCTGGTGTGGAGGTTTCAGTGAGTACAATTTCATTACATGAATGTTCTTTAGACAGCTGTCGAGTATACTCTCTTTTCATATACTACTTCGAAGGTTTCCTAAGTACAGTTTGCTCTAGCCAAATGTATTACAGCGGTGTTTTTAGAACCTGATGAATGTAAAGAAGTGGATCCCGTTCTGAAGCTTTTTAGTTTTGAAGCAAAGAAGCCTGCCGTCCGATATGCTAATTTGAACGCCGTTTTCCACTTTTATTGACAAGATAAATCCAGGAATGCCGTAATAAAAGTAGAAATGAGAACGTAACTTCAAATTTCATTTACATTTCGTGATCGTAAACTAAACTATGTTACTTAAGATCTAAGTACGAGCAAACCATAGTCCGTCGACTCATATAAACTCTCCAGTCCGTGAAAATAAGCGCGGCCTGCTCATTATTAGTCCGTCGGCACAAATGGCGCTCTGATCTATAAATCCCAATCAATGGATTAAAATTCACTGCACGTTTGCCTTCACTGTGACACACTTCCCGTTACAGTTTCGTCACTTGAATAATTGAGGAGTTCTAGTTATATTCTTGTTAAAACGGCTTCAACACATCTCAGTTTCTTCTAATAAAAAATGTGGTAATTTTGGCGACTACTATTACGAGGGTATTACCTAAAAATCAGTTTGAAAATTCACTGACATTTGTATAAATTCATTTATCTGGAAAATCATATTTTAGTTCCTATTTAATAAACGGGAATGCGTGAAGAATAATCTTTATTCTCAGCAATAATTCAATTTAAATATAAAGTAGAAATCGAAGAATTTGATCCATCAAAACTACTTCTGAGAAGTACAGTATATGTATATGAATGCATAAACTCAGCGAATAAATATTCCTCACAAAGAAAATAATTTTAAATTTAATTTTACTCACGTGCTAGTCTGCCGAAACCATGACCAATTTCTTAGACTAAATGGAAAGATAGTCAAATTCTTAAAATTCTCTATATCTCGAGAGAAGTTCAACAATATCTTCGGACATGCAGGACGATATGTTATAGCAAGGACGCTGAGGAGCATATATATCTTAACTTAAATAGAGCATGGAATTCAATGAAGTGAACGACTCACGGCCAGCTCAAATTTACGCGAATAAATTTCCGAGCTGAAGAGCATGCCACCATAAGCATAAGCCCTCGGAACCCTAACTTAAAAATTTAATCGTGATAGTGAAAACACCGTACATATCAAGAAGGCACACATCGTAAAACATCATCGTCTGTGATAAGAGCCTAAAAAATTGAAAGTACTCTAATTTCAAGCAGGCTTCTGAAAGATAAACAGCCTTACGGCTTCTCTTGGTCTGAGGTGATTTAGGGAGAATTAAAATACTTGCGTCAGAAGTAAGCCCCATAGCCCACCTCGAAAGTGTGAAATTCTCAGATGAGCGTGATCCCAAGTCCGTTTCATCTGCTGTCACAGCAAGTTGAAGTATCCATTCATTCCGTGAGAGGCCGTTAAACATTCGCAGCTCAAACGTCTCTAAGCTGGCGCAGCGCACCAGCCGCTCCCAGGGGGAGTCAAGGTAAAGAGGCGGTTACGTGCTAAAAGTAGTGAATGAGATGTATCATTTTTTAGTATTATGAGAATAAGATAAAGCGTTTTAATATAAGCAAAATGAATCATAGAGCGTAAAGCGATGTTTAAATAGTGTTTAATTTTGTTTCTTCTGAAACGGGTCATAACATTTTATGTACCCTTTACCGTGCAAATTTCCTGACGCCCAGGTTCGGTGAAATTTCAGTGAATTATGGCTTTGCGAGGGGATCTAAATCTGTTTCTGAACTCTAGATAAGATGAACTGAAGTAAAATACAGTTTTATATATGCATCTTTGGCACGCATCTCAAGAAAGTGGAGCTAGACTTCATCGACCAAGATGTTCATCGAAATTAAGGGGCTCATTTCATTTCACCTCATTGTGGAAGTTTTATAAAACAGTCAAACTGGAGCGGCAACATTTCGTTACTTACCTACGTTACGACAGTGAGCTTCTTGAAGTTGAATTTCACGTTCAAAGCTGTTAAAATAAGCCCGCTAATTACATGTAGTGAACTAATTGCTCATATGAAAAGTTTCTATGTTCCTATTTGGTTGAGATACTCTTTTCTTTTATAGATGCTTGAATTTTGTGAAATTAGTTCATCATTCCTCATTTCGCTTTATTGCTATTAATCGCAAACGCGCTTCTTTGTAACTATAAGGGATACTTAATTCAATTCAGTTCAATTCAAGTACACGTTAGGAGTGTTGAATCAGTTATACATACAGTATATGAAATACACAACATATCCAACTATTTCCAAAAAGCGAAGAGCTAATTTTTCTTTTACCGTCAAATGTACATGTAAGCACTCGTTAAGTACGTCAGTAAGGCAAGAAAGACAATTTTCTTTGAGTTCGTCTCTACATACAAGCCCAGATCGTGTTGCAGCCTGTGACTAGCGAATTAAGGAATGGCAAACGGCACTACGAAAACACTTCAAATGCGTGCCCACCCCTCCCTCGTACCGTAGCCTCGCTGTGCATCAGGCTGTGATTGTCTCAGTGTTACAATAAATAAATGTACATCCACTAGTATCGTGTACTGACTCTATTCGCTCGCTGTACATCTTGCTGCGATAACCTCAGTGTTACAATCAATAAATACACATCCACTCACATCGTCTGTTCGCTCGCTGTGCATCAGGTTGTGATTGCCTCAGTGTTACAATAAATTATATCAATGAACCTTTCACAACTCAAAAAAATGAATACTATTATTTTGGGGGCTCAACTATACCGTAGGAATCGAACTCTTGGGTACTGACTCGTACTGTGTCGGTATCGTGCGGGTGTAAACGAGTACGTACATCCATTCAGAATGCCAACGTACAGCGCTGCGTGATTGGAAGAATTTCATTCACTCGAAGTAGCCTTTTTGTTTATAAATTTCAAAGTCTATAAAATAGAAACACAGTTCTCTTCTAGTAATAGGCTTGGGAAAACACTTCAAACTACAGTAATTGGCTTATGAGAATATAGTACAATCTTCCTCATACGATATGCTGAGCTCATCTTGCATCTATTACAACGAAAGAAATCATGAGTTCATAAACTTCACAATATAAACGTACCTTCTTTGCAATGTCTGTGACTATATTAGGCAACGTCCGCTACAATTTCATTCCGACTGAGCCTTTACTAACACAGGGTTGGAACTCAAAAACAGTGTTTGTGTAAGCTTATAATAGGTCTTCCATTTCCTTCATATTGACGATTGCTGTGAAACGAGAGAACCAAACAGCCACTTATGTTGGAGTCTCGCGGAATTCTCGTATTAAATGACTGCTTCACTGATCTGATAGTGAAATAAAAAACCTTCTTCTCTATTATTACTTTCCGTTTTCAAGAGTTCACTTTGATATTGAAAAAAATCAAACGATCCTGTTGACGCAAGTTCAAAGCTTGTTTGTGCCTTCAATCGCTCCTTAGAAGTTGTATTTTAGCTGCTTCATCTCTCATCAAAGTGGGGCAACGGATCATTGGCAAATGATAAGATTATAGTTACCTGACTTAACGATCATTTTTTAACTCTGAATTTCAACGTACCATTTATTTACGCCTTCCAAGAATGTAAGAATAGAAACTGCGTTACAGAGTAAAAATTTCAGTACTGTAATCAAAATCATTCATCCGAGTAAGGCCTACAAATGGGTCGCTGACGCTTTCAAAATTGGCTGAGGCATTCCAAGGGACACAAAACACGACCCGCGTCGAGGAAAGGACCTGACGCTCAGTAAAAAATAGTAGACTCCTAAGAAGATTGTTCAGTTCGATTTCTTCCCTTGGAAAATTCCGTAAGCGCGAAAATTTTCTTTTCATACGAGTATTTCGGCGAAATTTGGTTAATTTATCAGGGGATGAATGTAAGTTTTGGGAAACGTTCCATCTAAGGAGAATCTATGACAATATTAAACATTCTCCTTGTGTATTCAAATTATAAACGGATAAGTTTCTAAATCAAATTTTCTACTAATTTTGTATTATAAATCTGGACATATAAATTCTGTAAAAGGGTGTCATGTTATCTTTCAAAGCCTACACCAAGCTCACCAAAACAAGGAGCTCTTAGATTTTGTTCCAGACACAAAATTTATTATCCCAAATTAAAAGCGTAGCAAAATTTATCAACAAGGAGAATCATTTTGCAGTCAGGCTTATTCGCTCAGAGAATTTACTGCGACAAAATTAGAGTTTCTAGAATACAACAGGTTTCTTAAAGCTTTCGAAAATTCATGCTGAATTTTCATCAGGATCAATAATCTCTGACAATCATCGAGCCCGAATGCCAGCGAAGTTCCGCTAAACTTGACTAACCCACTTGAATGTTAGAGTTCTTTTCATCAAAGGATGTTCAAGTTAATGACACCAAACTTTAAGGTCATTAGCTAAGAAAATAAGAGACACAGTAAACACAGTAAACCACCGAGGATACTAATTGAAGAACATAAGAAAAGTAATTGATTTGAAAAAAATTGTTATGTTGTGGAGACACTCAGAAAATTTAAAAAGCGTCTCGATGATTTTCTAGAAAATGTGTCAGGAAAAAGTCGTTGCGTCTTTTTTATTGGATCGTAAAACTGAAGAGTTCATCTAATAATTTCAATAACATCCGATTTTGTAAAATGGTAGGATATATTCAACACAAATTGCTTAACCTTATTTTGGTTTAGAAGTACAAATGTAAAATTAACCGCCACCGTGATGATACAGCATAAATCCAGTATTTCACTGATTGTTCTCGAATACCTAGAAAATTTTCTCAGAAGGTTAAGCATTTCAATAGAAAAAACACGAAGAAACTATTCAATACGGTGAGCAGAGACTTGCACCTACTATAAGATGTCCCTCGAAATATGCCTTCGCCCTGATGACGGTTGAAGCCAGTCCAACGGAAATCTTGAATTAAAAACGAAAATAATATTGAACATGATATCTTTTGCAGAGTCATCCAGAAGGAAAAATTGAAATGAAACATAATTGTGATGCTAATAAGAACGATTAATTCTTTCATATACATCCTCTTCATTTAGTATCGCATCTGTTGTTTTGGTATTATACTTCAGTCCTTGTGATGTAACTTTTCCAGTTTTCTATTGCCTCAAGTGATACATAAAATTATCAATAGTTCTCAAGTCCTTCAACCTTCGTAGCAAATACCTACTTTCGATGAATGTTGAGCAAAGTTCTGAGACGCAATTTCCTTCACTGGGAAGTGCAGACTTATGTAGCTTCCACAAGCTTTGTTCCTGCAGGTGTTCATCAGCGGATAAAACTCATGTACTGTTACTGATTCCAAATTAGTATTGAATAAAGTCGAAGTGTAAACATACGGCATCATTCATTCTCTTTCTGGAGAAAAACTAAATATCTTTTCAATTTTGTGGAACATGAAGCAACGAAATGAACCGGGAGCACACTAAGTATATTGGACGTAATAATTATCCGATCTATGGTCGTCAGTTTATTTTCCATAGTTACAAACAAGCTAAACAATCGAAAACTGAACGTCTTGTGATTTTCTGTACTCTGAATACTGGATCAACATAGAATACTCAAATAGTTATGAATTATAACATAGATAAAACTCTTAGATCATTGCCTCAAAAAGTAACCAGTACAAAACACCCTAAAAATTAGTTTTGAATCGGTGATAAATAGGCCTTGAACATCCCAAAGAGTCTCACGTGAATCGAATGATGTAGAACTTTCTAGAAAAATACTCTACTTTGTCCACGCGCAACCGCTGGCGTCTGTCAATGCTTGAGAGCTGGCGTAAGAAAGAGGTTCTCGTTCAACACTCTAATTCTAATTCCCCTAAAACCAAAGAATTGGCAAACTCGAATGAAGAAGTATTGTGAATGAAGGTAATGGAGAACAGAGATCTTAAAATCATTTTAATT